>PVJA010016112.1:0-44100 GCA_004027025.1 Myocastor coypus
AAAAAAAAAAAAAAAAAAGATCCTCGTGGCCATTGTGGATGTGAATGGCTTGGACTCTGGCCATAGCAAGTGAAAACTAGACTCTTGTAGAAGGCAAGAATCTCTGGAGTCTCCTTCAGATTTGTGGGCTTTCAGCCCAGAGTACCTTAAAGGTTTCCTTCAGGCACCATTTTGAATATGGTGACATTACCTAATCTGAAACACAGGAAGCAGGAACAAAGACATATACCCGCAGAAATCTTGTAACATAAGGTATTTACAGAGTTACTGCTTTTGAAACAAGATAAATTTTCCAGGCCAATGACATCTCTGTAGTTTGGCACTCCTGTATCTCATATGAGGAACATCCTTTTGTGGGCCTAGTCATTCCAGTCTAGGCAGACAACTGAGATCCATAGACCTTATAGACAAGATCTGGTGTCCATGATGTTACATTGGAGGCTTCAAGGGGAAGACAGAGCTCTCTATCCACCCTACCTTAAAGTAGAAGTATGGAACCCCAGTACTGCAATGACAAGGCCAACTAACTTTGAAACTTGGTTACACAATGTGAAAGTCCTTGAGCTGAAATAGAGTACCTGTAGTCATTATGTTCATCATAGCCTTCACACTTTGCAAAATGTCTATCAATCAGTTAGGGACATGGGTGATCACCACCAGGCCCCCAGTGATATTCTAGTTAAGATGATTTTTTTGTGTTTACTTAAGGCTACCTAGAACTTTCTAAAAAGTGCTTTATTCACAGAAATTTGTTGCCTTCTTTGTGATTCAAAACAATAGATTCCTTGTTAATTATATTATTTCAGTGTTTAAAACTGAACCATCTCTGAATCACCATTTCATTCTATTCAGAATTCACCCATGAACTTACTTAAACTTTGGATCCCCATTGGTTCATAAACAGAAAGGAGACTCAGAAATGAGCTTTGCCTTTGACTACTCACGATGACAATTAAGGTGATATTCTCAAAACTGCATAAAAATCAAGACATTATACCTTAGTACCATAAAACCAGAATTATAATGCATTTGCAAATCAACATTGCTCTAAATTAGCATAACCCATTCATCACATTAATGATGAGCAACAACAACTGCAGTAGAAGACTTTCCCAAGTAGTCCATAGACTCAAGTCAACATCTGTCCTCTGCTATGTTCAATCTTACAGTGTTTTTGTTATATGTAGTTTTTGTAATTTGAAAAATAATGTAGACTTAAGATAAATGAATGACAGTTCATCTCTTCTTGATACTATCCCTTGGAGCAATGTCAATAGAACCTTATGTAAGCTTTTAGAATATTTGTTATCATACTTACAAAACTGTAAATTGGTATTGGTTGATTTCCTCTGTAGAAATCCTGTGACTAAAAGCATTTCAGCTGATATCACTTTGTTTCCTTTAAAAATAGAATCATAGGGCCGACGGGATGGCTCAGTGGTGTAAAGCACCTGCTTGGGAAAGCTTGGGCGGCTTCAGGGACCGTGGTTCCATCCCCAGCACCACATGTTGCGCCAGCCCTGCCCTCGAGGTGGGCTGAGCCGGCCATAAAAATGAGTGAATAAACAAACAAAGGCTCTGAAACAAGAAAAAAATAAATAAAATAAAAAATGCTTTAAAAAATAGAATCATAAAAATAGACTCATACTATGCATTTATACTTTGTTTTAAAAATCTAATGTACTGTGAGCATTCTTGTGCTTTAACATCATTAATGATATTGGAGACTGAACCCAGAATCTTTGTGTTGCACGATATAACCAGTCCTTTTTTATTTTTAATTTAGTGATAGAGTCTCCTAAATCACTCAATCTGGGCCTGAATTTATAATCTTCCTGCCTCAGCCTCACAGGGTTCTGGGACTATGAGTATGCACCTACACACCAGGCTTCTTGTGTGTTATTATTACAAGTGCATCTGCCTCATGTCATGGTTGCACAATATTCCATCGTATAGAGATTACCTTTTAACTAAATGCTTCTTGATAATTATATGCAATGATTCTAGCATTATTTTTTGGACTGCTATAAATGTTGTTGGTAATGCTGAGCATTGAACTGGAGCTTTGTGTGCATGAAGTTTACACCCTAACACTATTTTTATATCATCTTTTAATCATTGTCCATTTGTGCAAAATCCTAGAAGTACAATAAGTGGATTAACTGAATGTTTCTAAACATGTTGAGTTCTGTTGCTAAACTGTACTTTTCCAAAAAGTAATGTTGATTTAGAAGGGTTAATGTTTAATTGTTTGATCAATCTTATATACCTATATGTATTAATCTAAACTGATCTGATGATGAAAATATGTAATATAACCATTGTTAAATTTAAACAATAAAAAATTGAAATTTGAATAAAAATTAAAAATTAAAAATTAAAAAGAATAAACTGTACTTTTCTAAATTATCTCAGTATATTTCCTATTACATTTGAATAACTTCACTAGTCTATTCAACTATTATTGTAATTAAGACATAAGCCATTGATATATAGAAAAAATTATCTTTTTATGAGTATTTCAATAAATTATTGGTAGTTTACAAATAAAGACATGACTCAAAGTCACTATAAAGGATTATAATATTGAAAGTGGCAGGTTAACAAGAATATTAACTGTAATTAATCTATGAGTGAGTAAAAGAATGCATGATGGCTGAATAAAAAGAAAGGTCTTGCTGAATGTGGTAGCAATGCCAGCACTCAGGAAGCTGAAGCAGGAGGATCTCAAGTTCAAGGCCAGCTTGGACAAGATAGTATGACCCTTTCTCAAAAAAAGAAAGAAAATGTCTCTAAGGATTCATATACTAAAACAGATATCCTTTAAATCTGCTATCACTATTTCCTTTCGGAGAGCTTAAAGTGATATCATGTCAGGAAAAATCATTCAGACTTTAATATTTTGTCTGGAAAGCAAAATGTGACATTTGTGATGGCCTAGAGCATCACACTGAAGTTTATTTTAATAGATTTTTTTTGTGGAACTGGGGATTGAACACAGGAACTTGCACTTGCGAGGCAGGCACTTGTGCCCCCTGAGCTATCTCCTCAGACCCTATGAACTTTATTTTATTTCAGTTTAATTGGTACAGGGTCTCGCTATGCAACTGATAGACACATAGTGATCCTCCCATTTCATCCTCTGGAGCACTGGGATTACAAGCGTGCACTACCACTCCCAGTTTTGGTGGCTGATTCAGTGTACCTGGGAGTGAGGCTAGCAAGCATATGGTACCCGGAATCAAACCTCGTGCTTTCCAGGAGGAACTTAGATCACTGAGCTATCTCTCTAGCCACATAGTTTCTTTTAGAGTGCCAAGGAAAAAATCTGACTATAAGTCCCATCTCTGAGACCAAAAACAAGAAAACTATGCTAGACAGCATGATTTGAATTATGATCTATCTATCTTAGTTTGGTTTATTTTTGCCTTTTGGGCACCTATTTCTTCTTTTCAATTAGCATGTCATAACTGTCCATAATGATGGGACATGAAAATATTGCAATACATGCAGGTACACTGTACCGAGCAAATCAGGGTCATTGGCCTGTCCACCTCTTTATTATGTCTTTAGGTTTTGGAAACTTCTAGCTCCTCTCCTCTACTTCTTCCTAAAATGCACAACAGATGTTTCAATCACTTTCCTTGTCACTGGGATATAATATCTGACACACACACAACCTCAAGAAAGAGAATTTTCTTTTGGTTCATGTTTTAGAAATTTCAATCCTTGCGTAGTGGGCTGGCTCCAAGGCAGGGAGGCATGGCAGAGGGTCATGAATCAGGAATTCTGTTCCTAGCATGAGAAACAAGAAGCAGAAAGACCCATAGAGGGCTGGGAAAGGAGACAGGACGTTTCAGGTCACACCCACAGCGACCCACCTCTTGTGACCAGGCTGTGCCCCCTAACTGCAAGTCAGATCCAATGCAGTCACCTTCCAAAGATCTCCCCTGTGATCACACAAGGCTGTGAGGGGACATCTAGATACAAACCATAATAACAGGTTAGTGGAAATTATGGTCACCTACTAGTACATGCATACCTGTAGGACAGGAGAAGCCATCGTAATGTTCAGCATGGAAGGCACATGTTAACAGAGGTGTCAGTGGATTAGTATACACAAAGCCTTCATGTATTCACTCTCTGTGCTGTGGCCTCTTTCGGCAAATCAGCCGACATTGGTTTTTGCTAGCACTTAGTGGCGCACTACAGGCTATGATTACTGTGGATTTTATCCCCACCCTTGACTGCATGAAGCTTTTCACATACAATGTGAACATGGAACTTGATGATTGCAGGAAAATAAAAGTATATGGGACAAATTCTTAAGATTGCTACTTAGAAAACTATTGTGAATTTGCTTGTCTGGCATGCAGACACAGAATAATAAACCCTACTTGTGTTTGCCTTTGCCCTAAAGTATTTGTAACTCTTCAGAACTGAAGACATTCTATACATCTGCTGGATAGTTTTCCTAAATGACCCAGTCAGTCAGAATTGTTTATAGAACATTGACACCAGGTCTGGACAACTCAGGTTATAAATGAAGAAATTCATTGAAAGGACACAAGTAGTTCACACAATCAGGAAATTGAAAGTCCAGGCTCCCAGAAGGTAAGAAAAGCACTGGCTTGAAACTTTGCTTTAATTTTTCTACCTTTAAGATAAGAAAGTGATAAATAGTTTCCATTTCTTTTTTACCCCAATCCTAGAAACCACCACTGTACTATGAAGTATGATGAAGAATAAAAAATAACAAACTATTGAAGAAAAAAAAGAGCCAAGAGTGGGCCTGAAGATGAAGGCCAAGGCTAAGATTATGCTGTGTTCTGGTTATGGTCACACTGCTAGAGCCCTCATTCTTAGGCTTCCTCACATCTCAGGTACTTGAATCTATCAGGCCACTAAAAGGTCACTTCATGCATGTGCCCCTCTAGACAAAAAGCCCTAAGTGAGACTTTCTGATTGGCTGAGCCCCAGCTTCAAGGACCTCTGGGAGACAGAATGGCCCACCTTTTTGTGACTTCCTTCTTGGAAAATCTATCAACACCCACACAAGACAGAACTGACTCTAACTAGAGTCTTCCATGTCTCAAATCAAGAAACAAGAACTGATTACCATCTGAGGTCTCACTTCCGTTTCTCTAATGACATTATAATTTATTTATGCTTCTTTTTTACTGGCACACCCTTAAAATCAATAGATTAGCCTCTTGTAACCTCATCTAATCTCCCAATCTTGGCTCATATTATTAAAGTTTTTAAGGATTCTCAGTAATAGCAACAATGCTTACCGGTCACCTAGTGTTTACGGCTATCCAAATGAAGGGCAGATTTCATCAGTCACTACCTACGCTGTAGGAATAATTCCTCGCATTGCCTTTTGTGATGTAACATTTTCCCTCCAAGCCCTATGCTGGCCATTTCTACTCACTTCCACTTCCTCAGTAACATTCCAAAGCTCCGTATTACTCAGCAAAATGAAGACTTCACTCCTTTTCCTTGACCCCATCTTTTCTTATTCATCAGCCCACTGGAAACCACCACAAACATCTGTCCAGCGAGTGTGCTCCTTTGGCTCAGTCCTGGGTCTTTTAACAAGGCCCCAGATGTAGAGTGAAGACAGTAACAACCAAAATGCCCATGTTTATATCATTTGTATTTTTTCATATTCCAGCAATGTGTAAGCAGCAACTCACTTTCTATAGTTTTACATTTTTCACATCTCTTTCATGCATTTTTCTTTTAGCCACACATGATGGAGCATGTCTGTAATCCCTGCACAAAGGAGGCCAACACAGGCAGATGCTAAATTCCAGATCAGCCTGGGCTATCTCACCACTTCAATGCCATCCCAAACTACACAGCAAGATCCTGTCTCCATGAACAACCCAAAATTTTGTTTGTGATAAAAGAAGAATGCAATAAAAATACATCAGTGAATTCTATAAAAATGTACATAGATCTGGGGAGATAGTTCAACCATATAAGCACCTGTCAGGCAAGCACAAGGACCTGAGTTTGATCCCTGGTACCTGCATGCTGTGCCAGGCTGCATACATCTGTAATGCCAAGGCTGGGGAGGCTGCGACAGGCGGATCACTACAAGTCCAAGCTTCATAGTGAGACTTTGTATCAATGATAACAACAACAATAACAGGGGCCATGGAGATAGCTCAGCAGCTTAAGCGCTGGCCTGGTAAGCATAAAGTACTGAGTTCAAGTCCTGGTATCAAAAAAACAAATAAACAAAGAAACAAAAAATCCCAACCAACCTAACAAAACAACAACAATGAAAGCAAAAATGTACACTAAAACAAATATATGCTGTCAGGAAAGGTGGCTAAATGATTTTTTAATTTTTCCTCAACTGTAACCATTCTTATACATATTTTTAAAATTTCATAAGCAGTAATGGAGATGGCAGAAGGGATTTGAAACATCATTCTAGGGAAAATGAGAGAAGTATAATATTATACACATTTATTTCTCTTTTGAGCATTCTATACCCACGATAAGTAAATTTTTGTTTTGTTTTATGAAGGCATGGTAGCGCATACCTGTAATCCCAGCACTTGGGAATCTGAGGCAGGAGGATTGTGAGCTTGAGACCAGCCTAGGCTACAAAGCAAATTCAAGTCTAGCCTGATCCACATGGTGAGACGTTACCTAAAAAAGAGACTTATTTTATTAGTACATGTTTGCATGTATCTTGGGGCAGGTACAGGTATGTATTTTAATGTCTTAATTCTTTCTATTTCCTTTTCCTCTCCTCCCAGTCCCACCTTCTCTGTCTAGATTCTCATCTTCCTTCACATTTTCAAAACCTGTTTTTCTTTTCTTTCTTTCTTTTTGAGACAGGGTCTCACTATGTAGTTCAGACTGGCCTCAAACTCACTGTGTAGGCCAGGCTGGCATCAAAGTCTCAGCAGTCCTCCTGCCTAAGCCTCCTGACTGCTGGGATTACTGACATGCCCAACTACACCTAGATTTCCATTTTTCTTTTTCATCTATCTTTTGTTTATTTTTAAATTATTTATATTTTAGGCTTCACATATAAGATGTTATGTGATATCTATACTTGTGTGTCCAGTTTAAAAGTGGATATACTCTGAGCCATAATGTTCTGAAATGAATCACATACTCTACATTAAGAATGGGTAAACTGAGCCCCTAACCAGCTCCACTAATATCGAGTCTGCCATCCCCCTTGATGTTTGGTCCCTGGCTTGCTGGGCCAGCCTTAGCCAAACATTAGCCAGTCTTTTAGCCAAACATTGGCTCATTGCTCCTGCTGTACCCAGCAGGCACCTGCACCCTGTAGCTCTAGCCCTGAGCTTCTGTTGTCAGGCTGATGCAGAGGGACAGGGAACACTGCTGAGCTAGGCCAGGCATGGAGGGACCCTAGCGGGGATCCAATTAATTAAGCCCATGGCCAGTCTGCCCGAGCTGCTTGTGGCCTGAGCATGGCAGCTGGCACTTAGCTCAAGGCTGGTCTTGGAGGCCTCTGAGGATGGGATCTGCATCAGGCTGCAAGGAGTGGACAGGATGCACTGAAATAAACTTGGAGGATGACATTGGGGGATGGTGATGGAGAGCTAGCCTTACCTTGGTAAGATGGTTTGAGTGGCTGGGAGAGGCCACTTCCATGAAATTGAATGTGATAGTTGCTGCCTGTCCCCTTGGATCAATCATTTCCTTGCTTCACATGCTTCACAGAGTGAGAACACACAGGTGGGGAGTTTATCAGCTTCTGTTCCTGCCAGCTCTCTGATCATGAAAGTCTAAAGAAACAGGGATTTGAGTGATAGCAAAGGACAGGGCACCTGAGATATGGGGGGGGGCTCTGCCCATGATGCAGAAGTTGGGTGGGACCTGAAAGGACTAGAGCTCTAGAGGACAGCAAGGGACAGGGATCTGTAGTACTAGAATTATTTCTGAGGGAAGAATCTCCTGCCCAGCACTGACTGTGTGCAAGTCACCTGTTCCATATTAAGAGGCTGGCATGGTCCACACACGTTCATAGAATTTTTTTTTCTTTTGGCTTTGGCTTGGCACTGGGAATTGAGTCCAGGGAGCACTGAACTACATCCCCAGCCCTTTTAACCTTTTGAGATTAGGCTTTGATAAGTTGCCCAGGTGGGGCTCAGACTCAGAATCTTCCTGCTTCAGCCTGATATTGTGCTGCTAATGTACCCCAAATACACAAACTCTCTGTCCCTTTGAGATGTTTCATCTTTAACCTCATCCCCAAAGTGATGTACAGCCCTGTGTCCCCACGGTGAAAGGTTATTAATGCATGATCTCAAGGATGGCCCCAGAAGCCTACATGACATTTTTTGGAAGCATCCTCTGTCCTCAGACCCTTGCAATGTTCTGGTACAGTGGTTGTTCTGCCTGCTAGGCTAAGGCTGATGTCACTTGAAATCTGGAAGCACATCTGATAGCTATCTTTGTTCTCTGAGTTTTTTTATTAAAAGAATCTAAAAGAATTGAAAATATTCCATGTTGACAGGCTCTCTGTTCTTTTATTGATGTTTGTCTTCTCAGCAAGCCATTTATTTTGACTTTTGTATAAATATTGTTTAGCATCAGATTCAGCCTTCTCACCCTTGCTAAGAGTAGCCCAACCACTGTCTGCTTTTCATTTGTCTGCTCTATGTATTCTGTGAACACAACATCCTCTAAGCCAGATTCCCAGAGTCATCTTACATCTGTTTCAAAATTCCCGAGTGTGAATTATAAGTGAAGTTTTGCAAAACACTATGACATATATCTACAGTCTAGCTATTCAGGAGGCTGAGGCAGGAGGGTCACAGTTTGAATCCAGTCTGGACAATATAAAGAGACTCTGTTGTAAGATGATGATGATGATGGTGACGACGATGATGATGGTGATGATAATACTGGGATGCAGCTCATTGGTTCTTTGCAGAACATTTGTGCAGTGTATGTGAGGCCTTGGATTTGATCCTTAACACCATATATGCAAAAAAATTTCCTGAATGAGTCCCACATGGCCTATATCTATACTTCTCGAAGTGTGATTGAGGAAACTGCATTTTACTTAGCCTGTCCAGGGATTATAAGGACCAATAAATTGTGGGAGGTGTGAACTTATATGTAACCTGAGTCACCCTAGGTCCTCTAGGAAGCTTTTCAACATGCTTATCTTCTGTTCTTTTCTTTTTTTTTTTTTTTTCTTTTTGTTGCCTGGAATTGAACCTAGGGCCTTTGCACTAAACCACATTGCCAGCTCTTTTTTATATTTTATTTTGAGAGATGCCTTGCTAAGCCACCAAGTTGTCCAGACCAGACTTGAACTTGTAGATGAGCTGCATCCCAGTATTATCATCACCATCATCATCGTCGTCACCATCATCATCATCATGACCACCACCATCACCAACATCATCTTACAACAGAGTCTCTTTATATTGTCCAGACTGGATTCAAGCTGCCTCAGCCTCCAAGAATGGTGGGGTTGGAGACATGCACCAGTCTATATGGCACATTCCTGTCTGTCTGGCCTACCCCCAAAGCTGTGTTCCCGGGTGGCACCATGTGCCGTGTCCCCAAGCATACTTTCCCGGGGAAGGAATGAGCATAAGATCTCAATGTGCCCTACTGAGTGAGGGGCAGAAAACAGTTTTTATCTGAGGCTGAGAGGTTCTGTGTTGAACTTCAAATAGAAAATACAGATGCATGAGTCATCCAGGAAAGGTGAAGAGGTCTGTTAGCCTGAGCCATAAAGCCATCATCCCTGTGAGGCTGACTAAGCTACAGCATGCACCCTCTCAGGTCAAAACCCATTTCCCAGGGCAGAGCCGATGACTTGCCAATACTGAAATGGCTGGCCTGGTGGCTTTGATTATCTCTGCATGTATAGTGTCTGACCTTGAGATCTCACATACGCTAATCTGCACATCCCACCAGCCAACTGGGACTCAGCCTGTGCTCTCTGACCTCTTTTCCTCTTACTTCCAGAATAATTTCAAAAAGATTGATTATCTGATTAGGGGGGCCACTGAGAATGGGAAGCAGCTGATTAGAAGAAATTTGCAAGAACAAAGAAGATGTGTAGATATGGGCATCATGGCAGGGGCAAAAGTTGGCAGAGCTTCAGACTCTGGGAAATGTGCTTCAGTAGAACTGGCTCATTCCAGGGCAATGACATAGAAGCTGGGTGGGAATTAATGATGTCCATAAAAAAGGGAGTACTTCCAGCTTCAAGACATTATCTTAAGAGTCTTCTAGTACTTAAACAAAATAAAAGCAGGATATTGTTGATAGCACATAATGCTGACTACTTTGGAATGGAGCAGCAGAGATAATAAAAGGTAAAAAGGCACTCCACAACTCAGGGAATTTTGAGTTGATAAAAATCCACGGTTTGGAGCTAGATGCCCACCAAGTTTTTCTGAATTCATAGATTAAATCTTATGAAAGAAAAATGACAGCCTAAAAATCCACACTGTGCTTCTCTTCCATTTGATTGACCTAAGCTTCTTTTCTCTTTGGCTGCTTACCAAAGTGCTGCATTAGCAGAACAGCTGTGCCGGTGAGTGCATATTTAGGTTAGAAAGGCAACCTGCAAGTGATTAGAAACAATGTCATCTATATGAGTAGAAGTCATAGCTCAGATATTACTCTGCATATAGGGAAGAAACAAAGTCAGGTTCTGGTAGTGTTCTACAAGTATGATCTAATTTTACTTCCAACAATGCCAAAAGGAGGGACAAAGTATAAGGTCCAAGCTCTGAGTAAAATTAAATATTATTACATCTAACTGTGTAACCCTTCCATCTGAGGTTATGCAGAGACAGGAAAAAATTAGCACTTATTGTTAGCTGACACAATTAACAAAATAACTACCGGAATAATATTACGTTAGTTTAGCATGCCCATGTGATTTTTATTCTAAAAAAGGAAATATATGAAGGAGAAAAATGAGATAATAAAGGACAGGAAAATTGCTAGCAGTCACTCACCAAGCAAATGTGCAATTGTGAATCTCGAGTAAGAATTTGCAAAATTTGTCTCATGAAAAACATCTTTCCCATGAAGTCCAAAGAGACCTGAAGTCCTGTCGTCCCCTCCCTCCCTGTTGTATCGGGAATTGATCCTAGGATCATTTTGCACTGAGGTACCTCCTCGTTCCTTTTGATTTTGACATAGTAGCTCACCAGGTTGCCCAGGCTAGCCTTGGATGAATAGCTGTTGGTCCACATGCAGCCTGCTGAGCTGCTGGCACTGTCGGCTGCACTACCAAGCCCCGCTCAGCTCTGTCTGGAGCCATACTCAATATGAGAAGACTCTAACGTGCCCTAGGGTCTCATTTTCTCCACTTGTAACACATGAGGATATTATTGCTCACTGTGGCAGAGTCACCCCTAGTTAACACTGATGACAAACAGACCTCCAGTTCTGATCACTGTTTCTAAGAAGACAGCTAACATTTGAACAGAGTAACAGACTGTTGGATCAGGAGGAGGCCTCAGCTTCTGTAGCTATACTCAGTTGTTGAATGGAGAGAGGGAGCCAGAGATTAAATGTCTTCCCTGTGTCTTTTTTATTTTTTCTTTTCAAGACAGAATCTTGCCATGTAGCCCAGGCTGGTCTTAAACTTATGACGATCTTCCTGCTTGAGCCTCCTGAATGTTGGAATTATAGGAGTGTGCCACCACACCTGGGCTCACGTCCCACCTTCTCATGCATTTTCTGTGGGCTGTAGCAGCGGTCAGAATGTGTCTCCTCCTTTCTGGGAGCTCCTTCAAAACAGAGGGCGTTTCTTAGTCACATGATGACCCTGTCATCACAGAATGCCAAGAGTACAGCAGATGTTTGCTGTTTGCGACCAAAGTTGTTTAAGCACTACAGAAGAGGAGTGTCCCTGGCAGCCAGCCTGCCCTTCCTACATTCAATCCCAGCTCTGTAAACATTCCTGACAAACATGTCCGTTCAGAACATTCTGAACTCATGGAGAGATTTGTCTCAGTGGCTTCTGCATGGAGGGAGGTGTTTAAATTCCTTTGCTGAGTCTGAGGGGTAAGGCTGAGCAATCTCAAAGGTCTTGGCCAAGTCCATGCAAACATGGAGCATTTCCCTGGGCCTCTTGCATCCCGCGGCGGGTCTCTTGAGGACTGCAACTGGGAATCAGTCATTCTGGTGCCACTGAAACTAGCAGAGGTACTGGTGCACCTTGGTGGCTCTGTAGCTGTCGAATGAAGGAATGTTAGCTAGCACTATTGATCTCTAACTGTGTGCAGCTAGCTTTTCAAAGCATTTTGCATGAGCGACTCCCAGCAGCACCCTTAGAAGGATTCCAGGTTAATGGGTGAGGAAACAGGCCCAGAGAAGATGGACACCTCATGCAGAGGCACACAGCTTATAATAGGACGAGCTGAGGATTGAACAGCAAAGAAGCATGACCGCACATCTGACCACTTTGGTGACTCCCCAACTTCTGCTTTCAGGTTCCCTTTCATAGCCTTTAATTTGATATCTCAATAAATCACCTCAAGGAGCTACATCTCTTACAGTTTATAGTAGATCTGGCTGTATTGGCACAAATCTGTAATCTAGCTACTGGGGAGGTTGAAGCAGGAGAATCGCAAGTTGCAGGCCAGTTAGGCCAGCTTAGCTGGATCTTGTCTCAAAATATAAAATATATTAAAAAGGTGTGTGGGGGGTGCCGGGAATGAAGCTTAGCACTCTCTGGATTCAATCTGTAGTACTTCAAAGGGGAAAAAAAACTAGTTGAAGTTAGTCCAGGAAATTTAAAAATATAAGTTCATTTAAAAGTAAAATGAATAAACCCCTTTAAGTCACTGTGATACAGTTTTATATTTTATTTTATTTTTTTGATTTGGAGTCTCTTTATATAACTAAGACTCATCTTGAAATAACTATGTAGCCCAAGCTGGTCTCAAACTCACAGTGATCCTCTTCCCCCAGCCTCCAGAGTGCTGGCATTACAGGTATGCACCACCATATCCTGCTGATACAGTTTTGTAAAAACAAACAATATCCTCCTACAAACATACAGTGTGAGGCGAGCATAACAGTACATGACTCTAACTCTAGTACTTTGTGAGACTGAGGTAGGAGGATTTCAAGTTTAAGTCCTACCCATATAACTTAGCAACACTGTCCTCAAGGGAAAAAAAAAAGGGAGAGCATTGTAGTACAGTGCAAAGGCTTTGGTTTCAGTCCCTAGTACCACAAAAAATTATGTGTGTGGAGAGAGGCAATGTTCGACATGTGTGTCCCAAAGCAAGCCCTGCTAAACTCTATGCTTATGAAACACAACATGAACAATCATTGTCTAACTACACCAACTTTGTGACATGGATTAGTACTTCAGTTTCCCAAATGCAATCATAGCTTGTGGATTAAGGAGACTTGAGCTACATACGTAATTTTTTTTGTGTGTTTCTAGTCTAAAAGCCCCAACACTATTTTCTGTAAGCATGCACAATATGCCTTTATATTTTGATGGCATTTAATTTTCTTGTGGGCAATTTTTTCTTGAGTAATTTACTTGATGGCTATATTTTTATAAACAACCAGGAGGAATATTCTAGACATTTGGATTTATTTTCCCTCATTTCAGATGTATAGCGTCCTTGCCCACATGTGGCCTTGAACATCTGCCAATAGCAAAGAATCTGTTAATATTTTCTGTGGATGTTGTTTCCTGTTCAACAGCCAATAGCACATGGGGCTACCAAGTGACTGAATTGTGCCAAATCCAACTTTAGATGCTTTGTAAGCATGAAATACACACATTGTCTTGATCCCTTAGTACAAAAGAACAATGCAAAATATCTAATTATCTCCAATTTTATTATATATTGGGACAACAATATTTTGGATATACTGAAGCAAACAACATATATTATGCTAATCTCACTTATTTATACTTTTAAAAATGTAATTACTACATAAATTGAAAATTTGGTGGAACTTTTAAATTACATATGTGGCTCATTCTTGAGGGTTGAATTATGATTCGAATGGAGTATGCTGCTCTAGAGAGTTGAATTCTGCCTTTTGTTGTTCTGTCTGGGCCTGCAACTAATAGAAATTAGTAAGCAACAATAAAGCACTAGTGTTTTTCTTCTTGGAGGTCTAAGAATAGGAGCAGACAGATTGAAGGATTAGGCTGTAGTTGAACATAGTTCTTTAAATATTAGCCAGAGCAATCAGGCAAGAGAAAGAAGCTAAAGGGATATGGATAAGAAAGGAAGAAGTCAAATTATTATTATTATTATTCATAGATGACATGACCTCTACATGAAAGAGCTAAAAAAAGTCCAGCAAATGAGTCCTACAATTAACCAACTTCAGTACAACAGCAGGATGTAAAATTAACACCCAAGCACCAATAGTTTCCAGTAAAACAATAATGAGCTCATGGAAAAAGAAATTACCAATCATAATAGCATCTACAAGAATGAACTACTTGGGAATTATTCCAACCAAGAAAGTATAAGACATCTACAATGAAGCTACGCTACTCTGAAAAAGATTGAAGAGGGCATAAGAAATTGGAGAGCTACCAATTTTCGCATAGGTAGAACCGAAATTATGAAAAGGGTCATACTTTCGGAAAGGATATACTGATATAATGCAATCTCAATTAAAATATCAATAGCATAATGCACAAAACTAGAGAAAACAATCATAAAATTCATATGAAAACAGAAGAGAACCAGAAGAGATGCAAAAGCAATCTTGAGCAACAAAAACAAAACAGAAAGTACCATAATCTCAGATTTCCAGTCACACTATAAAGCTATAGTGATAAAAACAGTGAGGCACTGGCAGAAAAAGAAGACATGGAACAATAGGACAGAATAGTGGATGTAAGAAACTTTAGGTATATTCACCAATATGATCTTTGGCAATGGGGCCAAAAGCCTACACTGGAGGAAAGAAAACCTCTTTAATAAATGATACTAGGAAAACTGGCTAGCTATATGCAAAAATTTTAATTTAGACCTCTCTCACCAAAGAGCTAAATATTAAAATAGGAACACTTAGCTTGCTAGAAGATATGATATGTAAAACTTTTAAAGGTATATACCCAGCAGGATGGCCCAGTGGTCTAAAGCGCCTCCTTAGGAAAGCTTGGGCTGCTGCAGGGACCGCGGTTCGATCCCCGGTACCACATGCTGTGCCAGCCCTGCCTTCAGGGCAGGCTGAGCCGGCCATAAAAATAAATAAATAAACAAACAAAACTTCTGAAACAAGAAAAAAATTAAATTAAATTAAAAGAAAAGAAAGGCATACACACAGGCAAAGTCTTTCTGAACAGAACTCCAATCACACAAGAAATAATACCAAGGATCAGCTAAGGGGATCAGCTCAAATTAAAAAAAATTCTGTGCAGCAAAGAAAATAACCTATAGAATGGAGACAAACTACAGAATGGGAAAAATGTTTTACCGGCTATCCCTTAGACAGGAAACTAGCACCTAAAATGTATACAGAACTGAAAAACACCCTCCAAAGTAAAAGACTCAGTCAGAAAATGGGCAACTTAAATGAAGAGACATTTCTCAGAAATACAAATGTTCAATAAATACATGAAGAAAATGTTAAACATTCCTGGCCATTATAGAAATGCAAATTAAAACAATTCTGAGATTTTATCTTACATCAAAAACAATGGCCATCATCTAAAAAAGGAACTCCTCTATATATGCTAGTATTGCCATTATGAAAATCAGTATAGAAATTTCTCAAAATATTAAAACTAGACATTCAATTTGATCCAATTCTTCTCCTTCTAGATATCTTCCTAAAGGAGTTAAAAACACCATATTACAGTGAGTCACGCATATCCATCTTTGCAGTGGCACAATTCATAATAGCTAAATTTTGGAAGCAGTCTATACATCCATCAATAGATGAATGGGTAAAGAAGATACAACATTTCTACACAATGGAGTGCTATTCTGCCATAAAGAAGGATAAACTTGAATGAAATGTAGAAAAATGGTTGCACTTTGAGATGATAATTTAAGTGAGGTAAATCAGACAAGCTTAAATATTTCATGGTTTCTCTTATATGAGAAATATAAATACAGTGAAAAATGAAAGATGTTACAAAGTAGGGAGCTAAATCTTTTGAAAATGGGAAGGGAACCAAGAGATAGAGGGAGGGGAGAAGAGGAGAGGGGAAGGAGGTGAAAAATGAAGTCAAATTAAAAATATATGGCAATAAAAAATGATTGAAGAACAGCAATAATCAGGCTCTGTGTGTGTGTTGGTCTTTCTTCTTTTTCCTCTTCATCCTCCTCCTCTTCTTCTTCCTCTTGCTGTTGTTGCTCTTCTTCTTCTTCTTCTTCTTCTTCTTCTTCTTCTTCTTCTTCTTCTTCTTCTTCTTCTTCTTCTTCTACTTCTTCTTCTTCTTCTTCTTCTTCTTCTTCTTCTTCTTCTTCTTCTTCTTCTTCTTCTTCTTCTTCTTCTTCTTCTTCTTCATCTCCCCTTTGCAACACTTGGTGACCTAAGTCATTAGTGCTACCTGCTGCCATGTAAACGCCCCAAGAAGAGAACTTTCCCAGCATGCCCTTCCTGATATCTCTCTCAGAGTTCCTAGGTGCTCATGGTTCTTTTTCCTTTCCCTTCTCCACCTAACAGCCCCTAAGCCTAGGGATCTCACATGGTGGTTTTGTACAACATGAGCTCTACCAAACGTCTCAAAAGAATGTGAAAGGCCCTCAGGCTCGTGACCAAGTAACTTACAAAAAACAGTGATTTCTCATAGTTTTGGAGGCTTAGAAGCCCAAATTAAAGGTGCCAGAAAGCTTGGTGTCTGACAAGGGCCTGATTTCACCCCCACTTCCAAGATGGAGTCTTGATTTCTTATTTGTCTATGTCCTCACATAGCAGAAAAGCAGAAGGCGGGAGAGCCAAGTGGCTCTTTCATAATAAATCCACTCCTGTAGCAACAACAATCCATTACGAAAGCAGAGCCCCCATGTTCTAATGTTTTTCAAGCAGTCCCACCTCTTAATATTGTTATATGGCAATTACATTTCAATGAGTTTTGAAAGGACAAACATCAATCTATTGTAGTGCCATTGTTGACCAGGTCACTTCTGTTGCAAAACTGTCTCTTGGCAGAGATGTACTTCATCATCACTGATGACTTCCTTTCCTAACATGTGTATCATTCACACTTTCAATCATTCACTCACTCATTCATTTCATATTTATATATAAAATGCTTCCTAAAAGTTCCAGAAGCTGTTAAGTACCCCTTGAATACAAGCAAATATGACCTTCAATTGTTTTCACTAACTGAGGCTTCCATGAAAGAACAATTATTCCACATGGACACTACTGTTGCAGGAAATAGACACTAGGCCAGGTCATTTGGGCCTTTTCTAGTGGACTCCGGTGGAGTTGTGCTTTGTAAAGAAGTCTCTAAACACTAACACATAGTTTATAAAATTTAACCAAGTCTAAAAGATTTTGTTTACCTATCTCCATTGCTACTGCTTTATATTTCAGGGAATTCTAGAGTTAAGTAGGTCTTTATTGGGAATTACTATTAACATGCTCATTAGATGTTACATAATTAAATATCTCACTTAAAGGACAGTTAGATTTTGTGTTTCTCAGAAAATAATTCTAAAACTATGTCATACTCATCAATTTTTCAGTGGTATCAACTACCAAAATATATAAGCAAAATGTAACAATCCCTTAGGTGTAGTATTTGAAAATTATGCCTTGGTGATTTTAAATGCCTAATTCATAGACTGACTTTTTTATACCTGATGTTATGTGAACATCAAATTATTCAACATTCCTAAAATTTTTCAAAATCTGTTCTTCCTAAGTGCATACATGGTTTTTACCTCTAAGTTTGGTTTATAATGTCATTGGTGGCTTCCTAGTGGAAGACACGTTCCACTGAAATAAGATAGTTTGGAAAATGAGCATGATAGACACACCCAAAGGTTATCCTAAAGGAGATATGTCCTTGGATAATCCTATTCCCTTGAGTCCCAGGAGAATTTGAAAACTATTTACAGCCAACAGGATATAGCCAAGGTGGTGGGATTTCAGTCCCTTGATTGAATCTTGAAAGAACCTTATAAGCTGTCCCCTGGTGGTGTTGTGAAGGGCCATGTAACAAAGAACTGCAGGCAGGGATGCCAGCCTCACAGCCTCAGGGAGCTGAATTCTGGCAGCAATCAAGCTCCAGATGAGATTGTAACCCACACCCAGATTGCTGACTCACAACAACTGCAAGATAGCAAATTAATGTTTGTTTGACTCACTAGATTTATAGCTCCTTGATATATAGAATAAAAAGAAAACAAATCCAGAGAATTTCCATGATGTGTATAAGTTTATCTTCAAATTATTCTCAAGCTCTATGAAGTCACTATTTTAGTCTCCAATCTAACAAGGAAAATATTTTCATAAAATAAAATAAACCTGCGTTATTAAAAAATGAATGAGAACAGACATACAAATATAAGCCCATGGACTAATATTCTCATAAATGAAATGAAAAGAGTTATGCTAAAATGCACTTTCAACAATTCAATAAAGATAATCAAAATGTATAAGTTCAATAAATTCAATTCTAACATTCAATAAAGACACAGAAAATGGAAAGCTCAAGAATTTTATTGTTAAGGGAGCTGGGGAAATGGCTCCGAGGCACAAGTGCCTGCTGGGCAAGTGCAAGGTCGTGAGTTTGAACCCCAGTCCCACAAAAAAAAAAAAAAAAAAAAAAAAAAAAAAAAAAAAAAAAAAAAAAAAAAAAAAAAAAAAAAAAAAAAATTACTCTAAGAATTTTATTGTTAGATACGAAGCCAGATGCAGTGGCACAAGCCTGTAATTTCAGCATTTGGTAAACTGAGGCAGGAGGATCACTGTAAGTTCAGGGCCAGCCTGAACTGCATAGCTTCAGAAAGACACAAAGGGGTTTTTACTATTAGATTCAATAGTCAAATAGCTACTTTGTCATGTCAATGATGTTTTTAAACATTCCATCTTGATTTAGATGCCTCATTGAAGACAGGTTAAAAAAAAATCCACAGAGAGGAACCTATCTATACATCATATCTAGTATTTGCATGAAATGGAATCAGCATAAAAATAGCTTATCTTTAATGGAGATTTACTACGCCTAGGATTCTGTGTGCAGCTCTTCACATGAATTATTAATGCTCTTTGAAATGTTGTGAACTTTCTGAATTTCTCCAATTTCTGTGTGAAAAAACTAAACTTAGTAGGGTGGTAAGTTACCCAACTTGGTACCATGGCTAGTAAATACAAAAAGCAGTGACAAAAATCCAGATTTCTTAACTGTGCAGTATGATACTGTAGAATTCATTTATCTATCACAATCATTGAGATCACTCAGTGCTCAGCTTATGGTAAAGATAAGGTCAGGATTCCTAAAAAAGTCCTGCTCATTAGTTTTCTGTGGTTTTGCTTCCCTAGAACTAATTCCAAGCACTTGGGCCCAGCAGGAGCTCTAGAGTGATGAGATAAGGTGATGTCTAGCAACAAATGAGCCTCACTCTTGCATTTTCTGTCCTAGCAATGTGAGAGCTCTTAATAAAAGAACTAGAGATGCAGAAGAGAGGAAAATAAGTATACCTTGGTGGTTATGCTGACAGTTCACATCAGGGCCTGGTCTGTGTGTATAAAGTTACACCCTCTGATGCACAGGCCTTACCCCGGGGATTCTTAACTCCCTGGTCTCAAAGAGATCCAGAAGTCAGGAGGGATCCCCAAAGCTTCTGAGGCTTCTAATTATGTAGCATGACATTACAACTGGATATTTAAGAAAGATAAACATGGAATTATTGCAAATGGGCCATTGCTGATCTACTCCTTATGGCTCCTAGCCCAGGGATCAGGTTTCTGGCCATCACCCTGAGCCATCAGGGTTAAGGCAGTCTGAGTGCTCCATGTTATAAGAGGCTTGGAGAAACTTCCACTGGGAATTCAATAATCTCTAGCCTCCACCAATTCAGATCCTCATTTTCATGGGTCTTGTTCTGTGGGAAATCATATTCAACTGATTTTTAGCTTCCTGCATTTCTGCCCACAGTGCAAACCCCTTGTATCTTCACTCACATTAAACAAGACACCTTGGCCAGGTAATTCTTTTTTTTTTTTCCATGCTGAGAGATTGAATTGAGGGACTTGGTCATGTTAGACAAATAATCTATCCTTGACTTTCAGCCCGAGCCCTCCTATAAATTTCTATGCATGTGTAGGAAGGGTTTGAGAATGACTGAATGTTGAGAAGCAATAACAAATTTTGTTTCTTTTTCTGAATATTTATGACACATATTGACATGTGAAAGGTTCTAGTAACTTTAGTGGTAAGTAAACCAAGTTGTCCTAGATTTTCCCTAACGTATTTGACCATAGGTGAACATTTTTTAAATATAGCATTTGTAAACAGTTTATTCCTGGAGTATGACATGCAGCAGAACAGTATGCAGGCTGTTAGACCACCATTCTCCCTGGTGTTCACCATATTTTGTAATCCTGGCACTTGGAAAGCTGAGGCAGGAGGATTGTCAAGAGTTTCAGGCCAGCCTGGGCTATGTAATGAGCTCAAGGCCAACCTGAACTACATAGCAGAGCCCTTATCCTAAGAAAAGCAATGTCTTGTAATCAAGGGCACCAACCCAGTTTGTTCTCGGTGTTCTTCATAAGGATGTCCCTATAGTAAACAGCCTGGGACATTGGGAGTAGGGTTTCACCCTAACGCAAAGTTCAACCTAGTATAAAACGAATAACAAAGCTAGTTCAGGCGCTTGGTGGGATGGTTCAGTGGTCTAAAGTGCCTACTTAGGAAAACTAGGTGGCTGCAGGGACCACAGTTTGATCCCCGGCACCACATGCTGTGCCAGCCCTGCCCTCAGGGCAGGCTGAGCCGGCTATAAAAATAAATAAACAAACAAACAAAAGTTCTGAAACTAGAAAAAAAAAAAAACACTAGTTAAACACAATGAAGATAATGCTTCTCTTCAGGGTAAAGCTCAGATGGATTTGTTGCCCAATTGAAGATATAAGGACTACCTACTCATTAGGATCTTCAGCTATACTATAAATATAATTCATTGCAGTCTCCACTGGACCATTTCATGTGTTCCCTCTTGGCTGTAGGGAGCAAGAGAATTGATGTGAGGGCTGGAGATATTGCTCAGCGGCACAAGTAGTTGTCTGGCAAGCTCAAGTTCCTGAGTTCATTCCTGGTACCAAAATAAAATAAAATAAAATAAAATAAAATAAAATAAAAAAGAGAAATTATATGATCATGTAGTCCATGCTGGCCTTAGTTTTGGAGTAATAAGGTCTTTTGTCTCCAGGACTCTCATGTCTTTAGCCAACATTCCTTAAACTATGGCAACCTAGGTTGTCAACTTACAAAAAGGGCCAAAGCTGAAACCCTGAATAGTTCTTGAAACTTCCATGTGATTGACTCTATAGAGTTTTATGAAGTTTTACTAATCATGTATCTAGTTAACAGATCAGGAAAAATAACATTACCAGTACCTCCAAAATTTCTTATGTCCCTTACGAGCTACTACTTTCCTCAACTTATGTGAACCAACAATGATGATCTCATATATATATATATATATATATATATATATATATATATATATATGTAATAACTTTATTTCTAAACCAAGATTGTTTAATCTGCCATTTATCTGTGTTTGGTGTGAGTCAGACCACTCCCAATGACTACATGTAGTAAATAATTTAACTTTCACAGCAATCCTCTGAGGGAAGAATTATGATATTCATGTTACAGCTCATAAATTGAAGCACAGAGAGGCTAAACGACTTGTCAAAGGGAAAGTGGTTAGAATTTTAACCCAGGAAATCTGACCTCAGAGCTAATTCTTTCTCTACAGTAGATCCTATATGCTGAAACTGGCAGAGGGTGTTTGTAACAGGAACAGTCCCAAGAAAGCTAGATACGAGGGATTTCAGAAATGCTAGTAGGCCCCAAATATAAATATGTTGTGTTCCAAGAAACTGTAAGCCCATTACCTTTGGGATATGGTAATGAAATTTCTAACTTTGTCATCTGAAAACTCTAGATTCCAAGGCTGACGCTCCCTTAGCAGCCCTGTGACCTTGAATGAGTCACTTATTCTCTCTTGGCTTTTGTTTCCTCATCAGTAAAATAATGAACTTAGAAACAAGGAATGTGCAAGTTTCTAACTTTATTTATTTATTTATTTATTTATTTATTTATTTATTATGGATTTACTACAGGGTCTACAGGGTCTCACTATAGAGATTAGACTGATAGTGATCTTCCTGTTTTCAGACTCCCAAGTTCTGGGATTACAAGCTCACACCACCATGCCCAGTCTCAATTGCCATCTCAGCATGCCCACCCCGGGGGCAGGGTTGGCAATGGCACACAGGGAATGGAACCCCAGCTGCCGTGCTCTGCCTATGCAAGTGCTTTAGTCCCTGAGCTATCTGGCTGGCTCTGTTTCTAACTTTAAAATGCTGTATTTTTACATCGAAGGTGTATTCTCTATAGAATTAATGTTTCTGCTTCCAAACTTAGCACCATAATAATACCTCCATGGACTAGTACCTGATTTAATCACTGGTGACTTAGATAAGTCATTTCATAGGTATAAGACTGAAAATAGTGCCGGGGAGATAGCTCAGTGGCTTAAGTGTATGCCTTACAAGTGCAATGTCCTGAGTTTGACCCCTAGTATCAAAAAAGATTAAAAATAAATAATGTTGTATGATAAATCATAAAACTTGAGTCCAAGGAGATATATTTATACACACATATAAGGAAGGTATTTGTTTTTTGTAATCTCATTCACCCAATCATCACTCCAGCCATCCATCCATCCTTTCATCCATCCATCCACTCATCCATCCATCCATCCATCCATCTGTCCACCACAACCCCTAAAAATCCCAGTCACTGAATACCTTCCCACTGCTTGCTAGGTACCAGAGGAGGTGTGACAGTGCAATACAGTGTGATAGAGGTTTCCAGTAGGGCAAGTATGCACAAGGTGCTCAGCGTGGGCAGCTCATCTAATTGGGTGTCTGAGGGAGGGAGAGGTCAGTGAGCTCCCCTGATGGGTGGTTATAAAAGCCAAGACGGGCAGGCCCAGTCAGGGAGAGTGGACGTGGAAAGCACCTAAAGAACACTGTTGCACACATGGGGCACAGTGAGTGCCACTGTGAGAGACACAATTGAGCCAGTGCATTTGAACTTCTCAGGGCCATGTTTCACGCAGACAGTGCCAGGTCCGCGTGAGTGGCTTTTGGCTATGGGCTGGTGCAGGCAGCTGCGTTTTGGAAATTTCAACCTAGCCTTAGATAAGAATCTGTTTTTAAGCAAGTCTTCCCCTTTCAAATGGAGGAAATTAGGAAGGAGTCTCTTGGAACAAGCTCTACTTTTCCTCCTCTTCCTTGAAGAATCCCTTTTCATCGGAGGTTGTATGACTGGATGGTACGTTGGGGATACCCAACCCTCATGTCAGCCCCCAGTTCCATCCTTCCAGCTGCTTCTGCTCTCCTTCCTTCGTCCACACAAAAGGGCCTTGCTGTTGGAGCCAGGCACCATGTTGCGGGATGTACTTGGCAGCCCCGAGCCTGGTTGATATTATCACCCACTGCTCCTCGACAGCAATGTTGGCAGACTTCCCTTTTCCTCTCTGCTCCTCTCTTCTCAGCCTGCCACCACCCCTTGCAGCCCCAAACCCAAATTGTTCCAGGAGTCAAAGTGCTGCACCCTGCTTTTCTGAAGCTGATGGAGAGCCAGACTGCCAGGGCTGAAAATCCCCTTTCCTCCCATTCCTGGTGCTTGGGCCTTGAGTTTCTTTAGAGCAGTGCTAGGAGAGGGAGGCTTCCTGTTGAGAAAGGGGGGTGCTTCAGCTCAGGCCCTTGAATTCGCAGCTCATACAGAGTGGAGAGAAGGTCACACGGCACACCTTTCCTTTTCCTTATCTAAACAATTTCTGTGGCTTGTTGGGTGAAAGTTGGCTGCATGGGACCCGCTATATTGTCATAGCTGCTTTGCAGTGGAAGAAAAAGTATTGCTTTGTGCTCTCTGCCACCTAGAATGTCATTTGATGCAGGAGAGAGAATAAGCCCAACTGGTGGGATGCCCTGACCAGGAAGCTCAAGACCCAGGCACGATCCTCTTTCTCTCTGGATATCCGATCCAGCATATTATGGTGCAAGTGGTTCATTCGTCCGCATTTTTAAAAACAAAAATAATTTGTCTTTTCAGTTGGAAAATTTCCTTTTTTTTTTTTTTTGTCCTTTTGAGACAGGGTCTCACTTTGCAGTTCAGGCTGGCCTTGAGCTCACTTTTGTAGCCCAGGTTGGTCTTCAACTCGCACCAATCTTCCCGCCTCAGTCTCCCAAGTGCTGGTATTACAGGTGTGTGCCACCACACCTGGCTAAGAGAATTTCCATTTTTAATTGTTATTTCCCATTTTCTTTAGAAATCCCTATGTGAATTTTGGAAAATATTTCTTCTTTACATAATGAGAACTTTTTTTTATATTTACCATGAATGGCCTCTAATCACCAACACAAGTAGCAAAAATAACAGAAAGTTAAGAAATGGTTCTAGGGCCATCCAGATAGCTCCGCAGACTAAAGCAGCTGCTTAGGCAGGAGCAGGGATCAGGCTTCAATCTCTGAAGTGTCATGCCAGTCCTGCCCCCGGGGCCAACAAAGAGGGTGACTAAGACTGGGCATGGTGGTGTGCACCTGCAATTCCAGTGCTTGGGAGGCTGAAAACAGGAGGAGCACTATGACTGTGGTCTGTGTAGTGAGAGCTGTAGATCTTGAACTAAATACATAAAAAAGGAAATGGTTCTGGTTGAAGTAGTTTCTTCTTTGTATTGGAGGGTTGTTTGTTTGCTTGTTTTTGTAGAATGGAGGATGGAACTGAGGACCTTGCACATGTTAGTCAAGTTCTGTACTGAGTCCCATCCCCAGCCTTTTAAAAAATCTTATGTTGTGGTGATCTCACTAAATTACCCAAGGTGGTCTTGAATTTGAGATCCTTCTGCCTCTACCTTTGGAGTACCTGGAATCCAAGGTTGTGCCACCATTTGTGCCTAGTAGATCACACTTTGAAGCCAAATAGGTGCTACATGACAGATGGATGGGTCCAATGAGTCCAGTGGGACAAATATTTATTTGTTTATAGTTTTTTAAATGAATTTACTGATTTGGACCAGTAGATTATTCATAAAATAGTATGCATATATTATATAGAATGGAAATGAGATCATTCCCCTGCAATAACTATAACAATTCTATTTACAATAGCTAGGTGCAAACCCACATCACTAGTAAGTGCTGAGTGGATAAACAAATTGTGCTGTATTCATATAATGGAGTGTTCCTCAACCCTAAAAGCAGATGAGGTACTGATGTATATGACAACATGATAGAACTTCTTCCAGTGCAACACATTAAAGAAGAGAAGCCAGCCTTGAAAGGTCCTATGTTGTAAGATTCCTCGTACGTGAAATGTCCCAAGTAGGCAAATCCGCCAAGACAGAAAGAAGATTTCAGGCAGCCAGGGTCTGGAGGGAAGAAGGAAAATGAATCAGTAGATGTGGGATTTCTCTGTCTTTTTTTTCATTTTTAAAAAGAAACTTTTAATAATCATCTAAATGTATTAGAGACATACCTATTAAAGAGTGTGAAATGTTTAGAGGGTTTTTATTTTTTATCTATTTCATTTATTTTTTCATGGTTATTTTTATTTTTTATTACTTGTAACAAGAAATTACAATGTGAGAGTTTCAAAACACGTTAGTAATACATTCCCAATAATTGATGTAATACATATTATTGTCCTCGTTGTATTTACACAGAGCCCAGGGTGTAGAAATTATAGATTTTTTAATGGTTATTAGTGCAATAGATTTCTTCCCTTTGATCCAAGAGAAGGTAGTTGTATACATAGTCAAATGTTCCATAATTGCAGTGTGTTACTGGCAAAACCAATAATGTTGGAAGCTATTGATTAGAGCCTTTCTTTTCAGCTCAGCATACTTAACTACCTTTATATTTTAAGCATCATGTTTAAACTTTTCTGCTGAGTGGTTAAGGGCAAGTTAAAGCAAGACCTGTATAACAAAATTTGTAGTTTTTGTATCTCCTAAGGTCAGCCAAATCCTCTCAGGATTAACTTTGGAACCATGTACAGTGCTTTGTGGAACTGTTGTCAGTGTCAGCTGCCTGGATGAGTCACAGCCATTGCTTGACCAGTTAGCTCTTTGTGAAAGCCGAAGAGAATGATTTCTCTCTAGGTGACTCTTTTTAGGCACACTATATACTTCAATCACTTTTCTCTGTAGTCCCTTTATCTCCTTGAACAGAAAAATTGGGAAACCACTGAGATATAGGGTGTTACAGCAGAGGTTCTGTTCTATCCTGAGTCCTCACTGACCTTGAGAGGCTAGGGCCAAAATATTGGCTATTCTTGTAGCCCTTCTTTTACTCTAATTTTTGGTCTGTAAACTTATATTCTTAGTCCTCCAGAAGAAAAATTTAGTGACACTATTACTCTAAAACATAGGTGCTTGAGCTTAATATCATTATCTTTCTGAATATCAAATATCTTAGACTTAAGTTGGAATTGGTATTTTCCATTAGTCACTGATATTTTAATACATCCCTGTATAATATGATAAAAGCAGTTACACATTTGTACACAGATATTTAAAATAGAAGCATGTGCCAAATTTTAGCCTGTCTGTCCTTTGCCATTTTTCCCTTTGAGGTGAGGAAAATATTATGGAGCTAAGTAGAGATCTGGTTATACAAATTTGAGAATGTAGTAAGTGCTACTGAATTGTTTATTATTTTAATCTTTTTTTCTGTATTTGGACAGGGTCTACAGGATCTCGCTACATAGGTCAGACTCAGTGATTCTCCCATTTTCAGCGTCCCAAGTGCTGGGATTAGAGGTGTGTACCACCATGCCCAGTCTCAATTGCTATCTCAGTGTGCTCAGCAGGTGGGGCTAGTATGGCATACTGAGGATTGAACCCTGGCCACTGTGCTCTGCTTCAGCAGATGCTTTGGTCTGCTGAGCTATCAGACTGGCCTTTAAATTATTTACTTCAAAATGGTAAATTTTATATTATGTGTCACAGTTTGCTCTAAAATGTCTCCCCAGTGGCCTATGTGTTCATAGGAGAAGATTTCAGAATGTGATCAGATCAGATACATTTGTACTCATCCAAGGATTTATCTACTGAGAAGGTCATAGTATTGGAACATGCTGGTAGGGGGTGGGGCTCAGTCTGGAGAAGTAGGTCCCTGGGGTATGACACTGAAGGTGACAGAGCAGGATGCACTGTTATGCCTGGTTCTGCCCCCAGTTCCAGGCTGCCTTGGGCTGAGCATCTTACCCCTGATACACTCTTCCACCATGATGCTTCTGTCTTGGTGCCAGCTGACCATGGACTGAATTCACTTAAAGTATGAGCCTAATTAAATTCTGCTTCCTTTAAATTGTGTGTATCAGATTAACTATGCTTGGGAGGAGAGTGCTGACTAACATACTATGTGAATTTCACTTCAGTTTAAAAATGATTAATTGAAAGCCTTGCAGTGGCTCCCTATTATCCAAAGAGTAGAAGCTGAGTCCCTCGGTAGACCTGTCAAGTCCTCCAGGAGGGAGCCCTGGTGCTTCCTGGCCTTGTCACCTCTGATCCTCCACTCCCTCTTCATGTGGTTCCTTTTGTGCCCCAAGCACACTTATCCATTCACCCCCTTCTACACTGACTACTTCCCTGAATGAAGGTTCTTCTTCCCAGGAACAATCACACACCTGCCTGCACCTTTTTAAATCTTTAGTCAAATGCCACTTCTCATGAAAGCCTGTCCTCAATATACTCTCTCCAGTCACAGTGTTCCCAAGCACCAAATGCAGCATTCCACTCTGTCTAACATGCTTCCCTCCAACAAACTACATGTATCTTTAGTTCTTTATCTCTTTCTCTTCTCTCCCAGCTGTTAGAATGCAGCTCCGCCAAGAAAACGATTTTAATAAGTCTCTACAGTCTGAGCCTGATTTGTGTTGATTTCAAAATAAAGTCTACAAAATCAGATAGTGAAGAATTAGATATTCAAACAAATCAAATAAAGTGGATTCTGAAGGAAACAGGCACAGAAAATGAAGGCTTGGATCTAATAGAAAAATGATTTTATGGCTCTTTCATTCTCTGCCAGTATTCATATTTCACGGAGGCGTAAAATCATTTGGACTGAAGTTGAAACTTACCTCCTTTATCACAAGTCAGTTGAGCTTTGAACTGGGAGGAGGTAACTCTGGGTTGAACGTTATTAACTGTGGAAAATAGTAGAAGTATAAAACATTTTTTGTGGGAAGAAAGTAACCTTAAGAAAAGCATTATCTGCTTTTACCCAGGGCCTATTTGAGTTTCTACAAAGCTTTATTGAGGGCGGACCAGGGTGGGGGTGGGACGCCATGAAAACCTCCTGAACTACACTTCTTTATTCATCATTTGCAAGGCCTGTGTGTTGGTTGAGGGTGGTCCAAAAGAACACACACACTTGCTCTTAAAGAGCGACAACTGGGAGTGAAAGTCTGAGAAAAAAAAAAAGGAACAAAAAGAAAAAAAGACAGGAATTTAGAAATAGATCACTGCCTGAAATATTTTTGTACATGAACAGGAAGTTGCTTACAGGCCGCAGACTCTTACACATGGGCTTTGCACAAAGGGGCTCTCGGATTAGAAAATAGCCTCGGAGCATCAGGCTGTTGCATTTTGCAGATGGGGTATCTGTTCTTTGGGATCCACATTGTGGCTAGAGATTTTGTTCTCTGGTGCCAAGGAAGGAATGCAAAAGCAGGAAATGTTCTAGCCCTTCACTTCATGTTGGCATTAAGGACAAACTGTGCTTCTGTTCATTCCAAGTGTCAGGAAATTAGCAGAGTAGCAGAATGTATTAGCAGTCTAAGGCTGCATGCAGAATCAGAGAGGGGAGCTCTTGAGAAAGTTGCAGCGTGGGCCAAAGAAAGATTGCTGTGGGTCTCTTACCATTCCTCATTCTGCTCAGGGACATGCTTCCCCAAGACGCATTCCATTCTTCTGGCATCAGCCTGGACACACCGCTCATGTGGATTCCATTTGAGGAAACAAAGCCGCAGAAGTAGAGGGCAGGTGGGATTTTTTTTTTTTTTTTTTGCAGGGGGCGGATGACCGATAGAATTTCACAGCCTGCAAAAGCAACACAACCTATTATTGGTAACTATCACACTCTGCTCCTGGCCACAGGGGAAACCGCTGCATTTCTGAGGCAGAGACAGAGTCCTTCGGTTCAGGAGCCAGCAAAGATGCTAGAATTAAAACATATACACATACCTGGGTCTTGTAACATGTAGCAAGATTTTGCCTGATAGCGAAACCAAACAGCTCTTCTTAATTGGGTGTGAACAAATTAAGCTTGTTCATGTGAACACTTTCCTCGATTAACAGAAACCCTTCCGAGTGTGTGCTTTCCTGGGAAGGCTGGATGGAGGACCGGTGTGTGAGGCAGGCATGGCTATTGAAGGCTTCTCAGTTCTTGGGGCAAAAATCAAGCAGAAGACATCCAGAGAAGACAGTCTTTGAAAGAGCTTGTACAGCGTAGCCTCTTCAGGAGGCTCCGAATCACCCCAACACAGTGATTCTCAATTCAGGAGGAAAAGGAAAAAACTGGCAGGTGGAACTTTTAGCAACGCCTAGAGACAATTTTGATTACCAGCTCTGAAGGGGTAGACACGAGTATTGGTGCTAACTATGCTACCACGCATAGGACAGCCCCCATGACATGGAATTATCAGGCCCCAAATGCCACCAGTACCCATGTTAAGAAGTTCTCATCTTACCACATGCCCTAAATATAAACCCATTCAAAACATTCCTCCGCTGATAGAATGAACCAAACAATAGACTGGTAAGACAGAAACCAAGCACACTGGGTAGTGATATTTCCTCCTTCCTCTTCCCCACCCGACAGAAATGGTTGAATAACTGTAAGCATGACCTTTTTAAGTAAATGACTCCGTAAGCAATGTCCTTAAATATGTTTCATTGCACCTTCTGCCCTTCTCCAGAGGCTGGTGAGTAAAATTATTGAAATAACAGTAATATTAAAAGTCTATAGTGGTCTGAGTATCTTTTAGCAAAATGTGCTGAAATGACAGGTGAAGAGAAAAACTGAATAAACTTTTTTTTCTGAAGAACTAGATTTGCTTGTTTGCTGATCCACAGTTTAGAAGGAAAAGGCTAGCATGTGTACTAAAACTGCCTTTGGTTGTGCAGCAGTGAGTGATTTAAGGAAAATTTCAAGCCCAATAAAGCAATGTCTGTTTGCCTTACGTGTATTGCTTTTTCGATCTGTTGGCCAGAAGAGGAAACAGCTTCGGTTGTTATTTGTAGCAGGAAACTTAACAACATTATTGAAATGTAAAGCTGAAGATCCTCTGTGACTACTGACAAGGAAATCCTACGTATACACTGAAGAGTTTTATGTAGAGAGTGCTAATTACGATCATTGAGAGATTTGGGATTTTAGGACAATCAGTGTCTACACTTACCAGTGTGATCACAGCCTTCAATTTCTTTATCTGTAAAACAAAGGTGCTAGGTTGTAACTTCCCAGGTCACTGTGCACATAAGAAACAGCAGCACAAAAAGAGTAAAGTACAGGCCTACCCTCAGATTTCCACGGAGCTGTAAATGCCTCTAGAAAAATTTACCAGTTGAAAAGCAATGATAGTTTATGAAATAGTGCAGCAATTGCGTTAAACCCACAGAGAAAAGGAATACTATGTGCTTGAATCTGCTGTAGATGAATTAATCTAAAAATAATTAAGTTTCCCTTTTCTCCATCAGAATAAGTGAGACTAGATTACGATGGAGAATTGATGATTTTTTTCTGTGTCTACATCTACTTATTCTGTAAAGGATGGGCTGGGCATTTATAATCATAGGCCATTTCCCTGTCAATTTGCTCTTAAAACTTCTTGCTCTCACTAGATCATAGTACTCTATCTCTGTTTTAATTAGCCTGAATGGTAATGTTAAGCAATTTAGAATTTTCCAAGCAAAACCCTCATGCAAAAACGTTTTCCTGACAGGATGGTATATAGTTGTCTGGTGTTCGCCCTCTGAGAGCCTCTTGAATACTAAAATAGGAAGACATGGTACAAGAGCACAGAGACATTGAACAAACAGCATCACTGCCTGTTTTTCCTCTGCCGGAAGTCCTCATAGGAAGTCAAGCCATATAGCATACAGACCCCTCGCAGAGCAGGATGCAGCTCACACTATGCCCGGAAGGGCTCTAGGGAAGGCACAGTCTACCTGCTTTGCTCCCAGCTTTTCTCCCACACATGCCACCTAGACAGCATTTGGCTATCTAGATTATTCCTTGTAGCTGCAAATTACTTTGGAAATGATTTTACAATGTTTGCTTTACTGAAGTCTTGGCACTGATTTTTTTTTTAATCTATGTAGGCTTGATGGGACATGACAAGCTATGAATTCTAAGCTTATTTTATTCATTTATTCTTTTGGTGAGATCTCTCTGTGCCCTCCCATTCTCCAATACTGCATTTCTACCCAAAGCCTTCCCACTGAACTGCATTCCATGTCCTTTTTAAATTTTCAGACAGAAGCCGGGCGTGGTGGCGCACACCTGTAATCCCAGCACTCGGGAGGCTGAGGCAGGAGGATCAGTGCAAGTTCGAGACCAGCCTGGGCTACAAAAGTGAGCTCAGGACCAGCCTCAACTGCATAGGCAGACCCTGTCTCAAAAAGACAAAAAAAAAAAAAATTTTCAGACAGAGGCTCACAAAGTTACTATGTTGCCCAGGTTAGACTTCAGCTTAGGGTTTCAGCCATGTACCACTATACCTATTGATATCTTTTCATTTTGGGAACAGTTAAGAGAGAAGGAAGATTAATATGTTGACAAAAAATATAGGTTTACAAGACCATTAGTGGGTTTTAGGACAGGTCACTGTTATGGCTGTGGCTCAATGGTCCCCATTTTGAGGGGTCTGTGGCATTGTTTATCAAGGTATGTGACTGTGAGGGTAAGGAACACTTCAATAGGGAAATAAATCGCTGCTTACAAAGACTTCCCCTGCCCATACAGCACTCTTGTGCAAGACACATCTTGAAATCTTGCAGCATGGCTGCCTTTGAAATGACTGCTGCAAGAGCTTTTGAGTCTGTTTGTTTTCTCCTCCTAATGGAAGGGTGAACACTTGTGAAGCTCAGGAACATGCAGCTCACATTGCAGTCTTCATCTGCCTTGTAAGGCAAAAGCTCAACCCAAGACCACTGGGAGCTGAAAGGGTGGTTCCCAGGAGTCTGGGCATCTTAGACATGTTGTTGGACCTTTCAGCTCTTCCATTAATGCTTGTTCAGTAGTAATAAATACGGTTAATTGCTACTGAGAGCAGACTAATAACAGAAGACAGCTCAAAGGGCTTCCCTTTTAGCCTCACTTCCCAAAAGGTATCATGCAGCTTCGTTAGCACAGCAAGGCCTTTCCTCCTCTAAGTGGTCTCTGTGTGGGCTTTGAGGGAAGTGGCTCAGTCAGGGGCTGCTTTAAGGGCAGTTGAGAAAAGGCCCAGCACCCTGGCCTTTCCTCAACTGTGCCTTGTGACTCACCCCTTGCATAGTATTTTCAGACATTACAGGTAGAGAAAATACAAACAGCATGAGTCTGACCAATACTAGGGCTGGATGGAAGCCAAAATGTGTCTTCTGTGAACGTTTCCGGCTGCAAACCTACCTGACTGTTGCACCGAAACCACTGCCTTGTATCACATGCTTAGGACAAACCCTAGTGGCTTCCTGTCCTCCATGGCTCATGAGAAGAACAGCACAGTACCTTGCTGGTGCCCTTGTCTTTCTGTTCTGTTCAAACTAGGAGCAAATTAGTCATGAATCCTTTCTAGCTGTAAATCTCTCTATCAGCATGCCCCACCCAAGCACTGCCAGAAGAGTGTGTGGCTTTGACTCTGCTGCTCCACGTAGGCCCCAGGGACAAACTAGGATACCTCCATGGCATTGGCATGTGTGGATTGATATATGAGGCCGGACAGTTTTTGACCTGTCCTGCTGAGTCCCATAGCAAGCAGAGTACTTAGAGAGCATTCAGAGAACAAGGTCACAAGTAAAATTTGAACTGACCTCATAAGTTGGCTCAGCAGATTGCTGCTAAGCCTTCTTCTTTCATTAACTATCAGGGACACTTACTCAGTACTTTGTTTGTTTTCTGAGATAGAGTCTCAAAGTGGGATCCAAAGTGGCCATCAGTTAGCTAAGTACGTCAGGCCAGACTTGAATTTGTAAAACTCCTGCCTCGGCCTCCTGAGAGCTGAGGTTATAGGCACATACTACCATGCCTGGTCATATATTCAGTACTTTTAAGGACAAGGATCTTGTCACCCAGTGAGCAATGATGTCAAAGTTTTGGTCACCAACTAAGCACTTCCTATGCCAGCAGAATAGCTCAGTGAGATACCTCAGTAGTCTAAAGCACTTGCTTAGACAAGCTTAGGCAACTGCAGGGACCATGGTTCAATCCCCAGAACCACAAGCTGGGCCAGCCCCAGCCCCAGAGCAGGCTGAGGTGGCCATAACATAAAATAAATTTAAAAGTTTTTTAAAAATAAGCACTTCCTGAAGTCAGAAAAACACCATAGTCACGACCACAGGTCCTAAAATTGGATGTGGCAGGGCCCTTCTAGGACTCACCTTACACCCTGCACAGGGTTCACATGTACGTGCTCTGAGACACAGGCACTACAGAACAGAAGGACATCTCAGCTGGATCCCATCTGCCCTGACCTGGTCCAGTTCCACCTGCTCTGGCAGCTGGGGACTGCTGTGTTTCCAGTGTGTTAAGAAAATGGCCATTGCCCACCACCTCCTGAGCCTAGTACACAGCTGAGTGAGAAGGCAGTGGCCATTTGCATGGTGTGAGCTATATCCAACAGCAATGGCCTTCTAACAAACAAAAGAGCTGCACACACCCAGCGGGACACAGGCCTGACATGTTCCTTCCTTGGAGCCTGCCCTCTGCTTCAGGCTATGCATTAATTAAGGATCCATCAGCTTGTGTGCAGCAGTGCTTTCCTAAAATGAATCCTGCCATCATGAAAATAACTCTCAGTGATGGTAGAGAATCTGAATAATATAGAAATGCACAACGAGGTGGAAGGGAAACGTAACACCCTTTTGACTTGTCCTCAGCAAGCCAATACCTTGCTATTAATATTTTTTACTTCTGACATTTTTTTCTCTGCTTCTACACATATTCTTGTGTGTGTGCATGTGCAAGAGAGAGAGAGAGAGAGAGAGAGAGAGAGAGAGAGAGAGAGAGAGAGAGAGAGAAAGAGGACTGGGGATAAAATCCAGGGCCTTTACACTGAACTGTGTTTTGGGCCTGTTTTATTTTGAGACCAGTTCTCACTACATCACTGAGTTGCCCAGGCTGTTCTAGAACTTGCAGTCTCCCTGCCTCAACCTCCCAGAGCACTGAAATAACAGATAACAGGTTCCATCATATTCTTAGACATATATTCTTCTTTTCACAAACCTAGGTCATTGTTAATATTTAGTTCTATAATCATTTTTTTTTCAATTTATGTGAATTTTAAAGCATAATCTCCCATTCCCTAACATGATTATTAATAGTTACTACTTTTATTCGAAAAATGTACTATATATATTTAACTTGCTGATGGAAAATATTTATAAGATATATAATTTTTCTCCACGCTATCATTGCAATGAATATCTCTGTATATATATATATATATATATATATATATATATATATATATATATATATTTTTTTTTTTTTTTTTTTGTGGAACTAGGCATTGAACTCAGGTCCTTGAGTTTGCCAGGCAAGCACTTATTCTACTGAGCTATCTCCCCAGCCCTCTCTGTATATTTTTGACTGTATCTCTGAATATTAACCAAGCATGATCCTCAGTTTAAACTTTCTAAGCTTAATACATTGCCAAACTAATTTCTAAAATGCATAGCATAATTTATAATCACTTAAGGCTTTCTTCATTTTATAATCAAAGCATGCCTAGAATTGAAGGCTGACAGTAATCATGTAGAGTCTGATGAGAGGGTGAGCTAGACCTTGTTGCAAAGTAGAAAATAAAAAATGTTTGATATTAAGCTCATTGTGAAGGCTCTAGGTTCAGTCTCTAGTACTGAGAGGAAAAGCGATCAGGCCAGCTCCATATCTGGGATTTAAAGGTCGAGAAGGAAAACTGGTTAGATGTGGAGCTGAGGATTCTTCTGAGGAATTCCATGGAAGGAAAGGATCCCTTTGGCAGGCCTTTAACAAAGACTAGCACAGAATACATCAGGCAGGAAGAAGGCACTGACTTCATCCAAAATTCTCTGGGTCTCACCGGCCCATGCCCTCTACAAATCAGGGTTTTTGGCAGGGCAGCCTGCTGTGCTTTGAGGTTTCCCTACAGGGAAGATGTATACGTGTGCACTTGGCTCTTGCAGAAAGGAAAACACTCAAGTTGAACTTTGGGGTCATTTTGCGCACACAGCACCATAGGCAGGGTGAGGGGAACCACGTCTGATTCCCTTCTGCTTCTGGCCAGAGCTCACTTGATCATTGTTTTTCCACCAGGGATAATAGTATTGTCAGCTGCCCAAGGGATAGTTCGGGCTGAATTCCTGTTTATCAAAGACTTGGATGGGAGGGCAGCTGGTGGCATGTGCATGTGTTTGATAGGGAAGTGCGGCCTGGCCTCTCCCAGATGGCTATCTCGGGCGCCCCCGTTGCTCACTAAACGAGCCAGGCTTAACAGTCTTCATGCTCAGAGCTCTTTGGCGGGTTGTGCAAGAGACTCGTGATCTGATCGCAGGAGTAAAAAGAACGGCTGTGTTGCCGATAACAAAGAATTACACACGGCTCGAAACAAACCCCAATGTTTTAAAACACTTGGTGGAAAATGAAACTGCAAAGTATCTTATCGTCCCAGGCCGTCACCCAGAGGGTCAGCTGAAGCTACGCATCCCTTACAAGCCCTGGGCTTTCAATGGCGCTTTTAAATCCCGCGGAACATAGCTTGCTTTTCACAGTGTTGGGCTGGTCGGCTTAGAGCAGCACAAATTGGCAGTGTGGCAGAAAAGCAAGGGAAATTCAACCCAGCCTGGGATTGAAAGCCGTCTGGGCTCAAATATCACTACTCCGGGTGAGCCTTCTCCTCTAGTTATGCTCTCCCAAATGAGGGTTGAAAACGGTCAGCCCAGGGTGGGCTTTCCCAGCAACCAATAGCACTGGCCTAAGGCCCAGTTTGAATGATGAAGAATGAATGTGAAAAAACCTTCAGTTGGTTTCAAGACTTCCTAGGCCTGTAACATTTAAACCACAATGTTCTTCTTTTGGGGCAAAGTTAGCAACCAATCATAATTGAGGTTTCTCAGCATGCTCTGCCCATATTTGGCTACAATCTTGCTTCGTTCATCTAAACCTATAACATGTGCACTTCAAAAAGCCAAGCTTTGGAAAGTTTTTTTTTTTTTTTTTTTTGGTCTCTGGCCTCATAACTAAAGCAGTCTTGTCTATGCCTATGAGGCTGCCTGTGAGCGACTAGTATAGCTTTCAAGCAAACTGGAGGGCCAATACAGAAAACTTAACTTTGCACTCTCCTTTTGTTAAAAAAAAAAAAAGGCTTTAATACTAGCTTTTGGCTTTAAAGCATTCACAGGAAAATGCCTAGAAAACAGTTTCATTCTATCTTATGTAAAAGTAAACAGAAATAGTATTTTGAGGTTATGGGGGTCCTGAAGAACAGAGACCACCACATGCATCATTGTGTCTTATCCATGATGGATGCAGAACCATTTCTCAAGGTTCCCTGGGAAGAAAGACAAGGAGAGTAATTGACTCTTGGACAGCAGAAAGATACCATCTGGTAAACTTCATTGTAGTTTTAAGTGAATATTTATTAACCAATTTATTTTTATTAGACTTTTCATTCTCACCACAGACCCAGGAAAGAGATCCTACTCTTTTTTAGTGTATTTGGTACAGGATCTCATTATACAAATCAGACCTGTAGTGATCCTCCTGTTTTTCGCCTCCCAAGTGCCATGGCTTGTGCCACTATGCCCACTCTCAATCGCAATGTCAGCACACTCTGGGCCAGCACGGCAGGTGGGTATCAAACTCCCAGCCCCTGCATCTGCCTAAGCAAGTGCTTTAACCTACTGAGCTATTTGGCCAGCCCTAAAAGATCCTATGCTTATTCACAGTTTACAGATGAAGAAACTGAGGCATAGAAGTTATATAATTTGCTCATTACCCTAGCTTCAAAGTAACATAGCTAGCAGTCCATCCCAAGCAACCAGAGGCCACTGAATGGTTTTCTTAGATTTACTGCCAAGAATAGAGAGAAGTTTTAAGCAATTAGAATGGCCCTGGGGGCCCCAGTGTCTAAGACACCACCCTCTGCTAACTTTACAGCCCTAGGGAAAGAATATTGAAAGATCTTTCCACTCGACTCAGGCCTGAGGCTGGGTTAGTTTCCAGGGACTCCCCCTCCCCCCAGATCATGTCTAGAACCATCTCCTCAGAGAAGGGGCAGGGATTCTCCACATGTGCCACTCACTCAGGGCTTTGGCTGCCCCCCCCCCCAGTATTAGGAATTCCTGTTCTAAAAAACATCCCTGTGAGACGGATGACAAGGAGGCCAGGGCAGACCCCAGCACCAGGGATCTTCTGTGGTCTCAAAATTGGAGGTGGAAGGCAGTGTATATTCCCCAGGAGAGACAGATGAGGCTGCTCTTCTTGGGAAAGAAGCAGGGTTCACCTGGGGGATAACCTGATCACCTCGGGGAATGCTCAGCAATATTTCGATTCTTGGCTGTCATAGCTGGAATGGGAAGCAGACCATGGTCCTCAGCGTTTAGGGGCCAAGAATGCTGCTGAAGAAGCAACAGTGTGCTGTGAGCCCCCGCAAGATAATGCATCCCCGGATACCACTGGGCCTGAGTGGGAAGCCCTGCCCTTGGGTCTCAGTTCACTGCATTTCACCTGCAGCATGAGGAAGCTCTGTCTGGGGCCCCTTGAACAAGTCATTCTGCAAGGAGGAAGCAGATACAGGGAGGCAGAAAGCAGGAGAAAGAGAAAGAGAAGGCTAAACCACGCTTGTGGTTTTCACCCCACTACATCTTTCTTTTTGACAGAAAGGGGTCAGTGTTATCTTCTATTTATACATCTCAGGACCAACATGGGGCTGGCCCGGGACACAGGCTGCAAAATGCCCCCACAGATGCAAGATCCTAATGTCCAGAGCCTGTGAGTGTTAGCTTGGGTAAAAAAGAAAACAAAACTGTTTTTTGCAGGTATGACAATGCTAAATATCTGGAAGTGGGGAAATTTTACTGTCATGTGGGCTGGTCATGATTGCCTCCCAGGGATCCCTGTAAGCAGAAGGCAGAGGGAGACACAGTCAGCACACAGGGGGTCCAAAGCTGGAGCAATGACACCAGAAGCTCAGGAATGTGGAAGCTTGAAATAATGAGGAATGGGCACTGATTTGTGATTTGGGGGTTGGTGCTACTGATTTCAAAATTCTGACCTCCAGAACTGTAAGAGAATGAATTTCGTTATTTTAAGCCACCAAGTTAGTGGCAATTTTTGATCAACTCTACACAACACATGTTCTTTGATGACCTTAAGCCCCCAAACTTATCAGCTGAGGCTGAGAAGCAAAGCCTTCAATGCCAATAATCCAGTGATGGACAAAGGGACTGGGTCTTTCCTGGGTTCCTCCCCAACACACTGATCACTTCCACCTTCTCCTTGAAGCCCTCCACCTTGTGAAAACAGTATACCAGTCTCTCTTCGCTACTGTCACTCAATAATGGCCATGAAATGTTGAATGAAGCTGGGCGTGGTGGTGCACGCCTATAATCCCAGCACTTGGGAGGCTGAGACAGGAGGATCAGTGTGAGTTCGAGAGCAGCCTGGACTACAAAAGTGAGGTTGAGGCCAGCCTGAACTGTATAGTGAGACTCTGTTTCAAAAAGACAAAAAAAGAAAAGAAAAAAAAACAAGAACAAATATTGAGTAAGTCGTATGCCATCCCCAGCACTTGGTTCACAGCTGTCTGGCTGGTTGTAGTGGCACAAACCTATATTCCAAGCACTATGGAAGGACCGGGGATGTAGCTCAGTGGCGCAGCACCTCCCTAGCAAGCGCAAGGCCCAGAGTTTGATTCCCTGTACCAAAATAGTAAAAAGACCAAAAAAAGTCCCTTTGGAAAAAACAAACAAACAAACAACAACAACAAAAAAAAAAACAAGCACTATGGAAGACTGAGGCCGGAGGACAGTCAATTTAAACCTAGTCTGGCCAACTTAGTAACAGTGAAATCTGGTCTCAAAATGTTCTAAATAATTAAAAATTTAGAAAGAGCTGGAAATGTAGCTCAAAGAAAAGGCCCTGGGTTCAATCCTTATTACTCACCCCTGCCAAAAAGTTAAGTGTACTATTACTATCTACCTTGAGATCTTTCTAATGATGCAGCTAAAAGTTATCATATGAGACAGGAAACTTGTGATTCACTTTATTATTAAGTCTGCTAAAGCTCTCAGGCCAGGATCAAGCACACAGCAAGTTCTCAGTCATAGGTTAATGTATATATTCTACTACTATAACAAATATTACCAAGATAATAAATTCATAAAGAGAAAAGGGCTATTTATGCTCACAGTTTCAGAAGCTTCAGTCTGTAACTGATCGATTTTATTGCTTTTAGGTGCATTTCAAGAAGAGCTTGGAGGAGCAAAAAGCCATTCCTCTCATGGTTAGGATGCACAGGAAAGACAATAAGAGGAGGCTAAGGTCCCATTGTCCCCTTATGGACCATTCTCACTGACTTGATCACTTCTCTCTAGCTCTCTTTCTATCTCTCTGTCTCTGTCTCTCTTAGTCCATCTGTCTGTCTGTCTGTCTGTCTGTCTATTTGTCTCTCTCTGGTACTATGTTTAAACCCAGGGCCCCTTCACTGAACTATATGCCAGCTTTTCTTCATTTTAAATTTTAAGATAGGCTTTCACTAGGTCATTAAATCACCTAGGTTGGGCTTGAACTTGTGATCCTCCTGTCTCTGCCTCCCAGAGTCTTGGGGATACATTACCTTGCATGACCTGGCCCTATCTCTTAAAGGGTTTACCAACAGCCAATAACATTCAGCTGGAGACCATGCCTTTAATACTTGGGCCTTGGAATATCCCAGATCCAATTACACACACTCTGTATTCTTGTTCACCTGTGCTATAATTTTATACAGTGCAGTATATGCATTTGGAGTACACAGCTTGAAAGATTTTTACTTCTATATACGTCCTGTGTCCACTAAGCAGATCAAGAGTCTATCTTTCCATCACACCAGAGCATACCTTTGTCTCCCTCTCTTAGGTAGCCTGGTATGTTGACCCCCAGGCTCTTATCAGTGAATCATTATTCTGACATCTATACCTATACACTAGCTTTGCTTGTTTGTGAACTTCATATCAATGGAACCCTCCAGAACTCACTCTTGCCTCTGTCTGTTGTTTTCTTTCTCTTGACATGGTACTTCTGAGATTTATCCTGGTGGCTGCAGGCATCAGCAGCTTATACTTTTGAACCATTTCATCGGTAGCTTATAATTCCATTGCAAGCTGTTACTCCACCATAAGGATTTGCCACTATTGGTATATTCATTTTTTTTTCACTTCTACTTGGGACTAATTGTAAAGAAAAAAGAAGAAAAGAAAAAAAGAAGCTGTGACAAGCACTGCTGTAATTTCAGCACCCATGCTTTCCTTTCTCTTAGCTAGATACATAGAAGAAAAATTTTGGGCCAGTGGAAATGTATTCATCTAACTTAATAATAATTGATTTCCCTGTGTTGTTTGTTTTCAGAGTCATGAGTATCAAGCCCAGGTCTCATGCTCATTAGGTAAGTACTCTACCATTCAGCTATAGCTCCAGCCCCTTTTAATTTTGTTTACAGACAGGTGCTCCTTAGGTTGCCCATGAGATTTCCTGCCTTAACCTCCTAAGCAACTGGGCTTATAGGCATGCATCACTTAGCCTGGCTTAAAGTCACTATTTTTTATTTGAATCTGAGAAGAAAGATTTTTTTTTTTGGTATTTTAGGAAAGGGTCTACAGGGTGTTCAGGGTCTCATTACTAGATTGGACTCATAGTGATTTGCCTTGGAACCTCCCAAGAGCTGGGATTATAGGCACACACCACTATGCCAGGTCTCAATTGCCATCTCAGCATGGCAGGACTGGGGATTGAACCCCTGCCCCTGCACTTGCTTGCAAGTGCTTTAATCTGCTGAGCTGTTTGACAAGCCCTGAGAAGAAAGATTTTCTTTGTAGAAGAAAATGTAATCACAATCTTCTTGCACTTTTTTTTAACCAATTGCATCCAAGTACTCAGTTTCTCAAAGACAGAGCCTCTTTTGCTGGATAGCAGCATCACAGCTGACAGAATTGGAGAGTCATGTATGCAAAGAACCATGCAAACACACACGCACCTGAGCACTCACAGTACGATCTTGTATAATGCATGTCAAGCTGTATGTTTAGAACTAGCCTTTCTGGGTGTTGGGGTTAACCATGATGCTTCCACAGATAGAGTCTCTACAAACGCAGCTATATGAAGAGGAGAATTTTCTCTGGAATAAAAGCCCATATCAAAATGACAGTTGCAGGCAGTGAGAAGTATGTGGACTATGCAGGAGGCTCTGTCTGTGATGCCCACACAGAACTAGAAGAAGGCTTCCTCCCCTGCCAAACCTGACCCTGCTGTCACAGTTGCCAGCTCCTTTTGAGGGTGCACACCTCCCAGAGGACCAGCTGTTCCACATGAGCGCTTCTGAATTTCAGAAATCCTAGGCAGCTTTGGGAAAGAGCTGGAAGAGAAACTATTTTAAGAGCGGCAACATTGTCAGCACCCTGCAGGCTGGTATGCTCAAGGAAAGACAGGTGCCCATGCTAGGCTTTCCACAGGATGTACATGGCAACAATCATTCTTCATGGGAAGTAAAATTCCTTTCATACAAGGAGGTATTTTATGGAACCTTTCTAGGAGTGCACAATGGGTTATGCTTTTCAGATTCACTAACAATTTACCTCTTTAGCTATTAAGACTCTGAGCTTTATCTGTGAGGTGTGTCTCATTCCCTACCCAAAGGCAATGTGATGCAATTAAGCATCCTTCTTAGAACTGGGAATGCCTTTCTTGGAACTGATTCTATTCCATATCCAACTTACCATTGACATGGTTTCTCTAAAACCCTGCTACTGTCTTTTGCTCCCTTTTGACCATCCATGGGAAAAGTTGCCTATGTGTGTGAGTGACATCAAATAGCCTGATCAGTTCAACATGTCACAAATGTTAATCACTCAGGATTTGTAGAAACTCGAAACCATGCAGTGATTCAATACCTTTCCCTTTCTTTTCTTTCCTGAAAACATTTGTTCATGTATGACTCTCCTATGTAAGTAGATGTTTGCTAGACAATAATAACATCTCTAGATGCTCAGTCTTTGCTTTTTTTGGGTAGTCATAAGGGTGCTGGGATTGAACCCACATGTGCAGTCATTGCACATGTGTGCTACTTCCCAGGCCTTTCTTTGACATTTTTGAGAGATTGTTGAATGAACTTGTCCTGGGACTGTTTTCAAAGCAGAATTAAGCTTTCTCTGTGGGGTTGGTAAACAATGAAAAAGGATTGGCTTAACATTTTTCATGCTGCTATCCTGCAGCTCCATTTCTCTATGAGTTCTTTTTAGGCATATTTTATTGGATTTGGCATGATTTGCAGTTCATTTATTTCTTATTCTAAAGGCCATGCAGAGCTATAGTATTAAGAAGAAATAGCCACAAATTCCAGCAGAGATCTCTTTATTATAAAGCTGATTCTAGGCCCCACATTGTGACCTCGGAAGCCTCCCTAATAGTGTAGTGAATTTCTTTCCCAATTTATTTTATTATTTTTGTCCCATTTGCACAACTATGTTTTGATTTGAGAAATTTTGAACTTATTACAGTAAAAGCCTTTTGGGATCCATGGTTCTGTTGTTATCAATGTCTCATTTAATGATATATAATTTACCAACAATGAATTCCTCCTTTTTATGTGTACAGTTCTATAAGTTTTGAAATGTAGTCATGTAAGCAGCACCACAGTTAAAATAGTGTTTATATACATAGCTTAGCATGTTTTTAGAATGTTGAACAAATGGAATCATGCCACATGTGACCTTTTGTCTCTTTGCTAGTTCTACTCTGCATAATGTTTGTGAGACTCATTCATGTTGTTATATGTCTCAGTAGTTTATTTTTATGGCTGAGAAGTATTCCATTGCATGGCTGTACCACAGTTCATTCATAAGCTCACTTATTGGTACATGATTGGGGTGGTTTCTAGTTGGGGGTAATGATGACAGTGGCCCTACCACAGTTTCTTTTGAAGTTGTTTGGGTGAACATGTGTTTTCATTCTATTGCATGAATTATTTACTTAGGCAAATGCTGAGTTGTAATCTAAGAAACTTCTATAAAGCATTCAAAAGTGGCAGCACCATTTTTCATTCCTAAAAATGCTGTGTAAGATTTAACTGTTTTGCGTCCTTAGCAATACTGTCAGTTAAAATATTGTACAGGCATTCCTATGGATTCATAGTGGCATTTCATTGTGGCTTTAATTGGTATTGGCCTAATGATTAATAGTGTTGAGCATACATTCATGTGTTTCTTTGCCATCTGCAGCTTTCTTTTTTTTTAATTTAATATTTTTACTGTTTAAGTTTAATAATGGTTATATTACATATTTTCATCATCAGATCAGTTTAAATTAATACATATAGGTATATAAGATTGATCAAACAGTTAAACATTAACCCTTCTAAATCAACATTATTATTATTTTTTTCTTTTCCCCTTTCTTTTCTTTGAAAGTTGACATATTGCATATTGT
>PVJA010016113.1:0-43948 GCA_004027025.1 Myocastor coypus
GCCATCCTTGGAGTTGCAATTAGTTCATGCTGAAGGCAGGGTGTGGCAGGGACAAAGGCCTGGGGAGTCCTGCATCACAGGTGGCAATGCACACAAGCAGGCTTAGACACCATGCTTGCCGGGTGCGCTCGGCACAGAGCAGCTCTATACAGCACTGAACAAAACCCTTCTGGTGGTGTCAGCAGATGATTTTCATAGTTATAAAGCCTTCCATCAAAATCCTGTTCAAAATAAAGGTCAACAGATACCTTGGTGGCCACGGACAGAAATACAACCAGCGAAGGTGCGTGTGTATCTGTGTGCCTGTGTGCGTGTGACAGAAAGCAAGAGACACGTGTGGGGGGTGGAAAGACTTAATTTTCTTATTTTTTTTTTTCTCAATACTTAGTAGGCCAAACAAATTAAATCTACTACTGGCTCTGGGTCCCCTGCAGGCCTTGGGATCTTGCAGCATCACAGACCCTGGGCCTTGCCCTGGACTTGCTCTCCTCCTTCCTACTTCCTCCATGACATGCTTTACAAAGGAAGCATCAAAATCATCGTAACACTGGTTGGGCCCTTTAATTCCTTTCCACTTTGGGCTTCCTGCCCAAAAGTGTTGTCCAGAAAATTACTGGACAACAAGGACAAGGGATCTCTCCAGGGTTCTCATACATTGCTGCCCGCTGCACTCTGGCCAGGCCAGCACTCACAGAGCGCCCAGCACTGGAGGATGTCAGATAAACAGTCTCGGATTAAATTGGCTAAGGTAAGATTATCCAAAATGGCAGAGAGGCCTCCATTAGAGTAAGAGCTGGTCCCTTTTTGCCTTTCTCACAATAACCTCACCAACCTTCCCACTAAAATGAACCAAGGGGACCGGTCGTAAAATGGGTCATGCCCATCACTGAAGAGATCTGATCCCTCCTCCGTCCCTGCGTCAGAGCCGGTGTCATCCACGAATGCCTCATCATCAAAATCCTCCATCTCATCTTGCTGCTCGTCAGCCAGCTCAGTGATGTCGGAGTCAGCCGTGGAAAAAGTGGGGGAGGGTGTGCGGTCGGCAAGGCGCTCATTCACACAGCCGTGGAAAATGGGGGAGCTAGACACCAGGGAAGCCGCCGAGTAACACAGCCAGGGAGAGAGGAAGAGTTGGTTAAACAGGAAGCCAAAGGTGCCACCAGGACAGAATTCACTGAGGAGTCAACACAGTAAAAGCAAACAGAAAAGCAAAAGGATAAAATAAGCATAAATCATCTGGATCAGATAAGGGGGAGCACAGGCAGACTGAAACAGTTCTACCAGGATGGATCCTTAGAGTAAGAAAAGCAAAGGAAATCCATGGATGGACTATTCCAGGTGTGCACTGTGCTATAACACTTTTATACATATATTTTTTTGTACAGGGTCTCACTACTGACTCATAGCGATCCTCCCGCTTATACCTCCTGAGTGCTAGGATTACAGGTGCGCGCCACCACGCCTGGTCTTACACTTCTATATTTTTCAGTTCACCCAAAAGCTCAGCCAGCATCCAGGCCTCAAAGGAGCCACTCAACATTAAGGTAAAATGATAAGGCTTTAAACGTCTATCCAGAGCCTCCTATCGCCTGGGAACAGAAAGCAAAATGGAGGTAATGGCTTGGCCAAAGCAGCATGTGCCTTGCTTGGGCCAGACCATTTGACCAACTCACCTCCTTAAAAAAAGTCTCTCCTATCAGAGGGGAGTGGAAAGAATTCATTTCTACAAAATACTATTACTTCAGCACCTCCTTTTTATCTAGGTTTTGTTTGTTTGTTTGTTTGTTTGTTTCTGTATTTAGGGCAGGGTCCACAGGGTCTCACTACACAGATCGGACTCATAGTGATTCTCCTGTTTTTAGCTTCCCAAGCGCTGGGATTACAGGCATGTGCCACTACGCCCAGTCTAAATTTTTCTGGTGGTGTCAGGGATTGAACTCAGGACCTTGTGCTTGCCAGGCAAGCACTTATTTCACTGAGCTATCTCCCCATGGCCCTAGTTCTTTTAAGAACCACTGAAGGATTTTCATAAAAATGAAACAATTCCAAATGTGGAATCAGTAAGCTCAAAACTAAAACTTCCCTGGCTTTAAATTTCTAAACTTCTAGAAGCTTCAGTCAATATCGACTCACAGACCCAGTGTTTGGTTTCATAAAATGCTGAACATAAGGTATGCACAGAAAAGGCTCCAGAGGATGATGAAGCCATGTACTTTTTAATTCACCCTTGGCAAACACTTAAAACAGCATGAACTGCTTTCCAAAAGGTGAGAACAAATCAGATTATGGTAAGATTGCAATTTGGTAAGACAGTATTGCTTTTATTTTTTTATTATTTTATATTTATTTATTTATTTATTTATTTATTTATTTATTTATTTGTCTTTTTTGAGACAGGGTCTCATTATGCAGTTCAGGCTGGCCTTGAGCTCACTTTTGTAGCCCAGGATGGTCTCAAAATCACATCGATCCTCCTGCTGCAGCCTCCCAAGTGCTGAGATTACAGGTGTGCGCCACCACACCCAGCTCAATATTGCTTTTTTTTTTTTTCAATATTGCTTTTAAACTGTGCAGAATACATAGATTTCTTTTTCTTTTCAGCCTATTTAATCAAGTACAAAACATTTTATGAATACACTAAGAGTCAAGAAAGATTGTCAAATACTTTGGCCAAAAGTTTGAGAGTCAAACAATATTCATACTAAAAACACAGAAGGGAAGTATACCCAGTGGTACAGAACTTTAGAATGGATGTGATTATATACTCTCTCTCTCTCTCTCCTCTGTTTGTTTGTTTCTTAGCTTTATTTATTCATTTATATTATGGCTGGCTCAGCCTGCCCTGAGGGTGGGGCTGGCACAGCATGCGGCGCCGGGGGTCAAACCATGGTTCTTACAGTTGCCTAAGTAGATGCTTTACACTGCTGAGCTATCTTGCTGGCCCGATACTCTTTTTCCTTCAATATTCTATATGATCTGGTGAAGTTTTAAACAATTAAAAGCATTCATTTTGTAAAGGAGACAACAACTCATCACATACCTTCCCACGAGCTTGAACCAATGGAACCGATCATAGAATGGGTCACTGCCAGTCATGGTGGCTTCACTTTCATCTTGGGCACTGGAGGCCATCTCACCTGCCCTATCATACATCTCTCGCATCAAATCCAGCCTCTGCCTGTTTAGCAAACAGGAAGCATACAGGATTAATGCATGAGGTAGCATTACAATTTCTATCTGGAAGCATCTTCTATGCAAGACATTAATTTTTTTCATTGATTGATTTATATTTATTTGGAACATACTACTTGCTATGTAGTTCAGACTGACCGCAGGATTACTATATAGCCCAAGGTGTCCTTAAACTCATAGTGATCCTTCTCTCTCAACCTTCTAAGTGCGGGGTTTACAGGTGTGCACCTTCCTGCCAGAAAGACTTTATTTTTAGAAGCTATTCCTACTATTTCACTTTATTAAAAAATAAATGAGGGCCCGGCGGGATGGCTCAGTGGTCTAAAGCACCTGCTTGGGAAAGCTTAGGCGGCTTCAGGGACCTCGGTTCGATCCCCGGCACCACATGCTGCGCCAGCCCTGCCCTCGGGGTGGGCTGAGCCAGCCATAAAAATGAGTGAACAAACAAAGGTTCTGAAACAAGAAATAAATAAATAAATAAATAAATAAATAAATAAATAAATAAATGAATGAATGGAAAAAAAAATAAATGAAGGCCAGGCCAGGGAGATAGCTTGGCAGTCTAAGCACCTGCCTGGCATTTGGAAGGACCCAGGTTCAATCCCTAGCACTACATGCTGCGCTGACCCCACACTGTATCAGTCACTGAAACCGAGTATGGTGGCAGCAGCAGTGGTGGTGACCATAGTGGTGGCAGCGGCACACACCTATAACCCAGGCACTGGAGAGGCTGAGACAGGAGGATCACTCTGAGTCTGAGCTGTGCAGTGAGACCTTACACCAAATAAATAAGTAAATCTTTAAAAAAATGAAATAAATGAAGGCCCAAACACTCAGTATCTTAGGTGTCTGAGTCTAGAGAGAAGCCACCAAAGTCAAAATTGACCATCTAACCTCTAAGAAGGCAACCAATGCAGGGGAGATGTAATTCAATGGTCTGTGACATCTCAAATACACTCAGTCAGTGTAAACTACCTCACCATCCTGAATGTAAAGGAAACTTGGTTATAATTTCCCTGTTTTCTACTGGTCATCATGAGGTCCAGGTCAGAAAAGATAACTAGGATTAAATAACATGGAAATGGAACATTCAGCAGTTAGGAAGAATCTATAGAGAGCAAGCTTAAATAACTACGAATATCAAAGGTGTTCAAACACTGGGGGATCATTCACTTAGAAGAGAAAGGATGGACGGCAATACCTCAGGCTTGAGGTAGGGAAAAAAAAGTAACCATATCCTCAGAAGGGGAGTGTATGAAGGAGCCCACATGAGCAACCTGTTATCCCTTCCTAAATAAAGCATCACAGAGGAGTGCCTTCATACTTAAGTTTCTCCAAAGACCAATAATGGGTCGCTCCATTCTTCAGATCTTGGACTTCTACAGCCACCACTGTGCGCGGGAAAGGCCTGTCCACATGTGTTTTTTCTACCTCAGTGGGAAGCAGTTCAGGTGGCAATGGGGAGTACAGTGTGTCAGTGAGCAGAACAAACTGGAACTGCACCTGAATGAGAAAGCAAGCCATCGACAGATGTGAAAAGCCACGTTACCACAGCAAGTGAACTTCAAAGACAAGGCTGGAGCCTTGTGTTCAACAAGATAAAGGTCAAACACATAGTAAACGCTCAAAAAAGTTTATAATCAACTGGAGGGAAAAGGTCACCAATATATTAAACATGAAATAACCTTAATTTCAAATAATCCATATTATGAATAATCCTACTTTCAAACTAAGCTAATGGAACATTTTGTTTCTTTCACCTTGCAAGGTAATTATGCACAAACTGAAATCTCATTAAATATATTTTGGTTGAGTGAGGATTTCTGTGGAACTTCACAAGAGACTGAAAGGTGGGCCTGCGCATGCATTTCCAGTCCTTCACTAATGAGAGAGGATAGAACACATAAGGTTTTCCATTATAAACTGAGAGGACAAATCTACTCCTGAGAGTGTTTCTTTCCTAAGGGCTGGGTATCGTAGGGCTCTGGAGCAGGGCAGAGCTCCCCAGGGAAAGATGACTTCAAGGTCAGGGTGAGGTGAACCCATCCAGGCTCAGTGTTGTCTCCAGATGGACTGCATTCTACCACCTTTCATACCTTCTTCTTCAGCTCCACGCTGATGGCATTGGCCTCCTTCAGGTATATGGCATTGCCCCACAGCAAGTCCCGTAATGAAGTAAACTGGTGAGACTTCCATTTCCGGAAGGCCCACTGAGCCAGATCAAATTCATGCTGTGTCCAAGGAACTGAAAGAACAAATGAAGCATAGTTAATAGTGATCACATAAGTGTAAGAAAACTGCACCTCTCCCTTGCCTATCTCACTCATCATGTTATTTTCTTTTTTTATGATTTAATATTTTTATTGTATAAATTTAACAATGGTTATATTACATATTTTCATCATCAGATCAGTTTAGATTAATACATATAGGTATATAAGATTGGTCAAACAATTAAACATTAGCACGTTCAATCAACATTACTTTTTTTTTTTTCTTTTCCCCCTTCTTATTTTAAAAGTTCATACATTGCATATTGTCCTCACAATAGTTCTATAGAGCACAGTGTGTGGGCATGACCTACCTCCCTATTGATGTTGCTAAGAAGAAAAAAAAGAAGAAAGGAAAAGAAAATTCTTCTCTTTGGACTAAGAGAAAGCAGATGCATACACAGTCAAAGGTTCTGCATTTGCAGTGGGCCACCAGTGAAGCTTGTAATGTTGGTAGCTATTGATCTAAGCCTCCTAAAGCTCATCTCACCAATCTACCTCTGTGTTTCACCCAGTTTTCCCTACTTTTTATTTAACACAGTGGATCAAGAAATAGATTTGCTCTTGTGTGTATGTGTGTGTGTGTGTGTGTGTGTGTGCACATGTGTGTGTTACCAGGGGATAAACTGAGGACATCTGAATGGAGCTGTACCCTTCACCTTTTTTCTTCAGTTTGAGACAAGGTCTCATGGTTTTGGAATGAGAGGTCACCCTGGACTTACATATTAAAAATAAAGAATTTAGTACATGAAGAGTTCCTTCAAAGGTAACTTAGAGCTTGAGACTGCTTAGAGGTGAGGCAGTAAACAATGGAAGATGCATGCTCCTACTGCAAGGTGACAAAGCAGTGAAGCCCTCACTTGGATACAACTGGGGAAAGTTTAAGATGGGCCAGCATGGTGGGTAATGTTGGCCAGGAATGGCTTTAGCAGCCTGATACATGACAAAGTTGTCACTAGAGAATCTCCTGTATCACCCACAAATTGAATGGGCTACCTTAACTATGATTATGCTCCTTGTTTTATAGTAGACATAAGCTTCCTGAGATTTCTACGGAGACTGAGTGAAATCCTGCCCCACCCCCTGCACACACAGGATTCTCAGCATTCAGCATTTTTTACCTCATCTTTGTTTGTTTATTTATTCATTGTCTTTTTGAGACAGGGTCTTGCTATGCAGTTCAGCCTGGTCTTGAGTTCACTTTTGCAACCCAGGCTGGTCTCAGACTCACACTGATCCTCCTGCCTCAGCCTCCTAAGTGCTGAGATTACAGGTGTGCACCACCATGCCTGGCCCTACCTCATCTTTATAAGGGCTCACAGCAGAGTAAATAAATGTGAAGAACCCAGATTTGGTAACATGCAAAGGATGAATTTGATAATACAGATGCAAAAGATATAAGAGCAAGTTGTGATCTCCGGATTTCACCTTCTTCCTCCTCCTCCTCTTCTTCGGTTGTTTCTGCAGCCAGGGATCGGGTCTCCACCTGCTTCTGCAAGGCCTGCAACTTACTCTCATAGTCCTGAGTGGAAAGAAAGGAGATAACATGTAGGAGAGGGAGGAAGGAAGACGGAAGCACAGGAGAAAGAAAAGCAATGGAGGAGTAGAGAAAACGGAGGACAAAGACAGGAACAGAGGGCGGAGGCAGGAAACAGTCAAGCCACATGGAAAAACAGCCTGGAGAGAGGAGACAAGACACTAAAGATAACGTGCAATGGAGAAAGCAAAACATTTTTTCCTGGCAGTTTTTTCTGTATTAAGGACGAAGGAGTTCTTTATTTGGATTTATGGCAGGAAAAAGGAATACTTGCAGAGAAACAGGCATGTATCCCTTAAACATTAAGATAGTAGGGGTTGGGGACACAGCTCCGACTTGGCAAGTGCAAGGTTGTGAGTTCGAACCCTGTTCCCACCAAAAAAAAAAAAAAAAAAGAAAAAAAAAAAGATAGTCTACATAGTACCTTATACATGAAGTAATTACAGAGAAAGATATATTGGAAAAGATTAAATTCACTAATATTGCCCCAAATCCCAATGATCTGTTTGGAGGAGAAAGGAATTAGGACTGCAGACCCGGAAGTCACCCATCAGTGAAATATGACTATCTCTTTAGTGGATAGTGAGCTTGGCCTGCAGGTAACCCAAACCTCTACAATACTACTGGATTGAAAGAACTGACATTATACTGTTATTCTAGATGAATTTAAACATATACTACCACATTATAAAATACATGACTATCGGGCCCGGAGGGATGGCTCAGTGGTCTAAAGCGCCTGCTTGGGAAAGCGTGGGCAGCTTCAGGGACCAAGGTTCAATCCCTAGCACCACATGCTGCACCAGCCCTGCCCTTGGGGCGGGCTGAGCCGGCCATAAAAATGAGTGAATAAACAAAGGCTCTGAAACAAGAAAATAAATAAATAAATAAATAAATAAATAAAAAATAATTCTTAAAAATAAAATATATGACTATCAGAAATCAGATCTACCTGTTCTTTTTATACCCATTCTAGACACCAAACCCCTCGTCCCACTATTGAGGATTGAATGGTTGGAGCTTCAGTACTTAGCTATACTCCAAGATCTCTTCACTTTTTAAAATTTTGAGGCAGAGTCTTGCTATGTTGTTAAGTTTACCAGGTTGAGCTTGTACTTGGGACCCTCTTGTTTCAGAGATGGCTGGGATTATAGGTGTGCACCACTATGCCTGGCTTTGCCCATTTTCAGTAAGAGCACTATCACCTTGAAGGGGTTAAAAAATGGTTCTTGGGTAATGAAAAATATACATATTAAACAGATAAGTATTTCATTATGGGAGAGATTTGGGAAAAACTGTCTAAAAGGTTAACCAGAGTGTTAATGAAAAACAAAAACAAAACTGGAATTTCAGTGAAAACTGAGTTTAAGAAAGATCTCCTCATGACAAAACACTAAATTACAGCATTCAGCTGGGCATGGTGGCACACACCTATAATCCCAGCACTTGGGAGGTTGAGGCAAGAGGATCAATGCGAGCTCGAGACCAGCCTGGGCTACAAAAGTGAGCTCAAGGCCAGCCTGAATTGCATAGCAAGACTGTCTCAAAAAGACCAAAAGAGAAGAAAAAAAAAAAAAAAATTACAGCATCCTAAGCTCTGCCATGGAGTTTCCTACTTCTTTGGGCTTAGTAGGAGGGACCCCCAGCAGTCTTTGCTGAGACAGGGTTGCCCCACACTGAGGACCACATCCCACACCTGGAGTGTGCCTGCACCCGAGGGCCTCCTCAAATGGCAAAAGTGAAGACATAAACACTCTCCACAGTGCAAGCCATATGTTGGCTTCAAAGGGAGCTGAGGAGCTGGCAGTGCGCAAGAGCCAGTGACGCAGCTTTATCAGAGACCTAAACATTTTCTTCTTATTTGTGAAATAGGTATGTGCTGACAGAGACTGAACTCTGGCATGCTCTACTGCTGAGCTACATCCCAGTCCTTCTGGAGCCATTTGAAAGGACACGGGCTCCCACTGGTCAACAGTCAGAAAAAGAATGCAGCAAGAGCACAAAAGAGTTTGAACCCGAGTCCCACCAAAAAAAAAAAAAAAAAAAAAAAAAAAAAAAAAAAAAAAAAAAAAAAAAAAAAAAAAAAAAAAAAAAAAAAAAAAAAAAAAAAAAAAGCACAAAAGAAGGAACAGAAAGAATCCATGAGTTTGTGGTGATACTTAAAGGAAGCAAAAGTAGAAAGCTCTTCTTTAAAACAAAACACCTGGAAAACCCTAACAATATAACTTCAGATGTAAGTAAATCAGGCAAGAATCATTAATAGTAAGAGGTAAAAAAGTGGAAAATGGATAGGAAGCAGAATTTCACACAAACCAAAGTCTACCTCCAGAGAGTTATTAGTAGGGCACACAATACAGTCACAATGAGAAGAGCTAGAATATATCACATTAGGCAAATGTATCACCAGTAACTGGAAAAATTGATATTTTATGTCTATATATATGATGCAATGGGAAGTACACATGTTACTTTTATAGCCTTTTTACCAAAAATGTATAACCTAAACCTAATCCTTTGGTTTGAAAATCAGAATGTGACCTATACTCTTCAATAGTACCAGTCTAATGAAAGATCTAAAAGCCATAGCCAATTGTAATTTATAAACATTGGATCTTGGATCAAAACGCAGATATAGAGCTGGCCAAATAGCTTAGCGGATTAAAGCATCTGCAAGCAGGTGCAGGGGCCATGGGTTTGATCCCTGGACTGCTGTGCTGGTCCTGCCCCTGGGATGCACTGAGATGGCAATTGAGACTGGATGTGGTGGCACGTACCTGTAATTGCAGCTCTTGGGAGGCTGTAAACACGTGGATTACTAGGGTCTGATCTAGTAGTGAGACCCTGAGCACCCTATATACCCTTCACTAAAATACAAAAAACAAACAAACAATGCAGATCTGCATATATATACTTACACACAACTTACATACGTTTGTATTTCTGAGATATGCAAGTATGAAAATGGACTACATACACTACCTGATACTGAATCAACACTAAGTTCACTAGATGGGCTAAAGATAGTCGGAGAACACCTTTGCTGTATGCAGGCAGTGGTACACACTTGCAATCCTAGCTCCTGAGGAGGCTGAAGCAGGAAAATGGCAAATTTGAGGCTCGTCTGGGCAACTTAGTGGGACTGTGACTCAAAACAGAAGATAAAAGGCAATTAGGGGGCTGGGGAGATAGCTCAGTGATCTAAGTTGCTACCTGGCAAGAGCAAGGACTCAGGTTTGATCCCTGATACTGCATGCTGTACCACTGTGCCAAACACTTAACTGTAATAAAATAAAATAAAAATTAAATATTTCAAAATAATTTTCCAAAATTGACACCTAAACTGGGCATAGTGGTGCACACCTGTAATCCCAGTGCTGAGACAAAATGATCACTATGAGTCTGAGCTGTGTATCAAGACCATGTATCAAATAAATACGTTTTTTGGTAATTTTTAGTACAGGGTCTACAGGGTCTCACTACACAGATCAGACTTGTAGTGATCCTCCTGTTTTCAGCCTCCCAAGTGCTGGGATTACAAGTGCGTGCCACCACGCCTACTCTCAGTTGCTGTCTTGGCATGCCCCAGGGGTAAGGCTGGCACAGCAGGCTGGGGATTAAATCCCTGACCTCTTGAGTCTGCCTAAGCAGATACTTTAATCCACTGAGCTAGCTGGCTGGCCCTAGTAACTAGCTCAGTGGTACAAGCTCAAAAGAGAGAATACCTCTATATTAGGAGACACAAATAAAACCATTTAGGAGTAAAATGTTTTATCTGCTACTTTTAACTAATTCACAGAAAAAGAAGCAATGAAAAGTTCAGTGTATTATTTTTCTCAGCTTCTCCACATGTTTACAATTTTTTTTGGTCTTTTTGAGACAGGGTCTCGTTATACAGTTTAGGCTGACCTTGAGCTCACTTTTGTAGACCAGGTTGGTCTCGAACTTGCACCAATCCACCTGCCTCAGCCTCCCGAGTGCTGGGATCACAGGCGTGTGCCACCATGCCCAGCTACATGTTTAAAATTTCAAAATAGTTGGGGAAGGGAAAGTATTCCCCTACCCCTTAAGATTTATATATTTTATGGGATCCTTATGGCAGAGAGAAAGACTGCTAGTTTATGTAAAAATCACCAGGTAGAAAAAAACCTGCCAATATTTTACCTGGAGGATTCTTTCAAGAACAAGTTTATAATCTGGTCAAATTACCAATTACAACAAGACTCCCCGATCCTGACAGCTGAGGTATGAGTGAATGGCCCTTAAGAGTTCCAAGACTTGTGCTTCGGGAGCAGTAAAACTAACAACTGATTTTCCATGACCCTTGAGCTACATTTTGATTGGCAGTTAGTAGCCCAAATATCTGCACAATTGCTTGACTTGACCTCTATCCCCAATGGGGCTGCTTACAACCCTGGCTGTTTTATTAACAGGAAAACTAAATTAGGGTTAGCTTTTTTCAGAGAGATAGAGATTCTGTTCATTTTGTGGTTAAAACTAGGACATTTATGGAAAGCACACTAAAACAACAATATATTTTTGTTTCTATTTATAGAAAAAATTGGAGGGCTGGGGGATGGCTCCGTGGTACAAGTACCTGCCTGGCAAGTGCAAAAGTTCGAACCCTGGTCTCAAAAAAAAAAAAAAAAAAAAAATTGAGGCTTGAGGCTGGGGTGATAGCTCAGTGGAATACATGTTTGCCTGGAAAGAGCAAGGTCTCGAGTTCGATCTCTGGTACCACCAAAAAAGAAAAAGGAAAAAAAAGGCTGTGTACATTTTTTTAAAATCCTAAGTAGTTCAAAACATACCTATAGCTGGGCATGGTGGCACAATCTGTAATCTCAACATCAGGAGACTGAGGATTGCTGAAAGTCTGAGGCCAGCCCAACCTGAACTATACAGCAAGACCTAGCTTCAACAAGCAAACAAAAAACCCAAAACCATGTACCATGTTTACAAAAGTGTAGCTTATTTCTCCTTTTAGCATGTTCTCTCTACCCACTTACCCTTACTTATTTGTCTGTACTACTAGTGATTGAACTAGAGCTTTTATCCTGGACTACATCCTATCCCTACACAAGGTTTTGCTAAATTGCCCAGATGGCCTTTTTTTTTTTTTTTTTTTTTTTTTTACTTGCAATCTACCTGTCAGAGTGCTGGGATTCAGTGCCTATTTTTTGTTTATAAGCTTATTCTAGGTCACACAGTTAATGTTTATCATGGATTATCCTAATCTTATCTGTAAAAGTATTGTTAGTTTTTCACTAAAGATAAAGAAAAAGGCTTAAGGAAATGGAGGAATTTTCTTGCACATCACAAAGCTAGGGAATGGGGACTACAGGAACAACGGGCTCTATACTTAGGAAATCCAGAGCACACACTTTCAGCCATCTACCCATTTACCCATTGGCCCATCATCTGGCAAATACCTTTTGTGCTCTTTCTCTCTGACCCATGCTAGGAACACAGAGGTCAGTAAGACAAAGGTCCCATCGTTGAGAGGGAGAGAAATGTTAAACAGTGAGCAACTTCAGTAATGAGAAGTACTCTGAAGATGTGGGGCATGGTGGCACACACTTGTGATCTCAGCACTTAGGAGGCTGAGGCAGGAAGATCGTAGACAGCTCAAGACCATCTTGGGCTACAAAATGAGCTCAAGGCCAGTCTGAACTATGTGGTGAGACCTTAGCTCAAAAAGGAAAAAAAAAAGGGGGGGGGATAAAGAAAGGGAGACATTAAGGGCTCACAGAAGAACAGAGGAAGACATGGATGCTATGGTCAAGATGAGCTGAAGCAAGTACACCACAGTCCTTCAGGTGGAGTGTGAAACTGAGCAAAGCGACACTAACAGTCACTGCAAAGACCCTGAAATGGAAAGCAGTTAAGTGTGTTTAAGGGAAGCAAAAATCCTGTGTGGGTGAAGTGGCAGAGCAAGGATAAGGGTCAGGAGACGCTGCTGACAGGCGGGTAGTGACTGGATGACAGAAGGCTTGCAGCCATGGTAAGGACTGGATTTTATCCTAAGGAAGCCAGCATGTGGTCTCACGTATGCTGTACAAACCCCTCTTTCTGCTACAGCTTTGGTGTAAGTGCAGTGGTGGAGGGAGAGCAATTTTTGGGTTGCAGTGCACAAGGGAGCAGGGGTGGCTTGGTGTCAATAATAAAGTGATGAAAAAGAGAGTGGCAATGGGATATTTTCTACAGTGAGAGGAAAAGGGTCCTGCTAAAAGTCTGATCCTCCAAAATAAATAAATAAATAAATAAAAGTCTGTTCTCACGGAATGTGAGGAAAAATAAGAAGCAGAACATGACTTTGTGTTTTGGTCTTAGGGGGCTGCCACAGCTTAGTTTAAATGTGAGGTGCCTGCAGTCTTCTGGATGTGAAGTCTAGTTACTGCATTGGGGACTTAGGTCAGAGGCCCAGGCTGGAGTGGGGACATCTGAGCTAGCAGAGCAGCAGATGGGACACAGGCTGATTCCTTGAGAGGAATCAGGTTCCCTCACTTAGTAGCTGTGAGACTAGCGAAGGATGTAAAATGGAAATGTCAATACTTACTTCAAAAAGAGGGGTGCTGTGGTGAATCAATGACAGCAAATAGAGCTTGCCAAAAATAATGTACATTCGGAAAAGAAAAAAAAAAGTATTAATATTTTACTACAATTAAAAATGAGACGAGGGGCTGGGGAGATAGCTCCGAGGCACAAGTGCCTGCTGGGCAAGTGCAAGGTCCTGAGTTTGAACCCTGGTCCCACAAAAAAAAAAAAAAAAAGACGAGATTAATACAAATTACCTTTGGCCTCTACGATTACAAAAGGTACTCAAAGTGTTGACCACTAGCTTCCAGATATTTATGAGTGCAGTGAATGGAAATGTGCACATAATTTTTTGGCAAGCTCTGTACGTTCTCAGTTCACATGAGTTACTGTCATCATCACTGTAAAAATGAAGGCAGAGTTAACAGGAACACACGGAATCACCTGGTGCAATGGGTGAGGATATAGAAAGCCAAAGCAGAGGCCACAGAAAGAGGAGCGGCTGGTGAGGTGGGAAGAAGCGAGCCGAGAAGAGTGTGCCCCAGAAGTAGCAAGCAGGCCACAGTGCAAGGTGCAGGGGGTGGGACTGAAATGGATTTAGGAAGATGGAGGAGGAGAAAAGAACCCCTGGATTTGCCACCAGGGAGAGAGAGTGAGGGCTTTAGCTGGGAAGTGAGAACAAGACTGATTACACAAGTTCATGCCAGAATGGGGACAGGAACAACACTAGGCCAAGAGGTGGGCAATGGAACAGCACAGAAAGCCCTCTCTGGGAGAAGACACAGAGAAGCCATGTGGTGGCTCACAGGACACTTGGGGCAGCTTTTACAGTGGCAGAAATAATCCAGGAAAGAAGTCGATGAGGAAGAGAAGAGGTAAATAGGCAAACACACCCTAAGGAAGTACCACAAGGAGCCAGTGTAGGGCCAAGGGGGACAGCTCACCCACTAACAAGAGGGATGGACGGGGCCACATTACAAATAAACGCATGTGGGAGTGAGCATACAAGGCAAGTTTTCATTTTGTCATGCATCAACGTGTGTGCACGCATGTGCGTGCATGTGTGTGTGTATGCATGCACGCATGACCCTGTGCATGTGCTCAGAACTGGGAACTGAACTCGGGGCCTTCTCACTGAACTATATCCCCAGATCTTTTAAAATATTTTATTCTGAGACAGTGTCTTGCTAAATTGCTAAACTGCTCAGCTTGGGCTCAAATTTGTGATCTTTTTCCCTCAGTTTCCCAGGCTGCTGAGACTACAGAAGTGTGCCACCACACATGGTTCTGATTTTGCTTTTCCTCCATGAAACAAAACGGTCATCAGCTAGGAGGCACCTGCTGTAACCTTTCAGAGTTTTCTGTATCTTTCCCTCTTGGCACCTATCACCAAGTATTAAGTAACTACTAGTGTGGCTATCTTTCCAGTGGCTGTTTCCTTCACAAGGCCAAGAAATATATATCTGACACATATCTATCTTCCAGATCAGACACACAATTCTCAAAGGGACCATCTTTTAGATGACAGACTGGCAAGCTATGCCTGTGGGCTAACCCTGCAGCTGCTCTTGGGAATAGTTACACTCGCAAGCAGCCGCCCCAGTCCAGCTGCAGGCTGCCTGTGAGTACTTGCCTGCTCTGCCACCAGAGCAGATGTGAGGAGATGAGAGACCATGTGGCCCACCAAGCCTTGAAGATTACTATCCAGCCTCTGATGGAAAATGCTTGTCCATCTCAGTTCTAGGTCTACGATTCTCAAAGGCAATTGCTGAACCATCAGTACCATCTGGCAGCTTGGAGATGCAAATGTCACAGCTCACTGCAGACCTGGTGCTTGTGAATTAGAACCTGCAGGGGCCCAGAAGTCTGTGCTCTCCCAAGACCCCAGAGTGCTGGTGCTCCTCACAGTCGGAAAGATGCTCTACTGATGCAGGTGACCCAAGAACAAAACAGACATGATACTAACTCGGCTGAGCTTCTGTTTTCATCATTACTAACATGGTGAGAGCTGATCTGGAGTGCACTGGGGCCAACAGAATGGCATATGGCTCAGACCTGGGAGGGTGAAGCACAACTGGGAAGGGACTGCATGCAGGAGGAAGTACACAAGCCCTGAGGAGGGAACCTGAACACTCAAGGAACAAAGGCCAGAGCATCCGTGGGGCAAGATGCCAAGTCAGAGGCTGGCAAGCAGCTCAACAGGTAGAACTGATAAACAAAGGCAAGACTCCTGGTTGTAAGAGCAGTGGGAAGCCTGTGAGGACACTGACAGTATGCGAGCTGTTTTAAAAAGAAATTCTGGTTGCTAGGTGGGTTGCAAGGATCAAAAGCAGAAGCCAAGAGACAAGTTAGGCTACTTTAGCTCTCTGGTGGGACAAGGGCATCTCTGAGGGGTAATATCTAACGTAAATGCAATGTCACCACTCTGTTTTCTTGTTAGGCTTTTTTTTTTTTTTTTTTGTCTTTTTGAGACAGGGTCTTGCTATGCAGTTCAGGCTGGCCTTGAGCTCACTTTTGTAGCCCAGGCTGGTCTCAAACTCGCACCAATCCTCCTGCCCCAGCCTTCCGAGTGCTGGGATTACAGGCGTGCACCACCACGCCCAGCTGCATTGTTAGACTCTTTCTGACATTAGCAGACTAATTAGCAAGCAATAGGGAGAAGGGAGCTGTCCATACCCAAGGACATGCCAGTTTTGCAGTACCTATGCAGGCTCCTTACCACCAGCAACACTGGCCAGCTCCGGCCTTCTCAGGTCCCATACACCCTTTCTTAGCCCTGAACAACTTCCATTTTTTGCCCACCGCTCAGTCCCCTCTTGATCTTGCTTGGAAAAAATACTGTTTTTCCTTTGGTTCATGTAGGGACTTCCCCTAGCTGGCTCCTGTCACTCTGAATTTGCCTTCCCAGGCAGGGTCCAACTTCTAGACACTGACCTTTGTGGGCTTTCTAAAACATAAATCTAACAAATCGAGCTCTCTCTTTAAAACCATGTGGTGATTTTACCAGGCGCAAGATTTTTTAAAAATGCAAAAAGTAAAAAACAAAATAAACCTCCTTGGATGCCACCCACCATCTAGTGCCTGTTCCTTTCAGCTTCTCCACCTACAGCGCACCTCTAATGCTCTTACCACATGGAGTTATTTGCAGTTCCTAGTCCTGACCTACAGCCTGCTGCTCCCTGCCCTGGCTCTTCTCCCTGGGGTAACATTTTAGGACTCTCTTCTTGGTATACCCACCTCACCTCCAAACACTTCTGCTACTCTCCCTTCCTAATGTGACTTTCACCCTGTACACACAATTATAACTCAGTACATCACAGCATGTCACTAGCACCCACCTGCCTGGTAGTGGCAAGGTCTTGGAAACTTTTCCACCAGTTCCTCCCAAAGAAATACACAGTACCTGAAGGGAGAACTGTAAGACCTGAAGCAGACTAATACCAATTCCTGAGTAACACTTCTGTAAAGCTCAACACCTCATATTCAGTGCTCAAGCAGACGCTGCATTCTGCTCTGCAATGCATAACTGTGTTGTTTTTCAATATAAAAAATGTCAAGCTCTTCTTTTTTTTTTTTTTTTAGGGACCAGAGTTTGAACTCACAACCTTGCACTTGCCAGGTAGGCACTTGTGCCACAGAACTATTTCCCCAGCCCTGAGCTCATATTTTCAACAAGAGTAATCGTTATAGTTTGTGTTTAACTGTCTCTCAAAAGCCTTATGTCGTCAATGGTGGCTGATTAAGTGTGTGGGATCGAGGGTGTCTGATGACTAAATCAATCTATTAATTGGCTTAGTACTGCCCTCTGCTGGTAACCTGCAGTATAAGAGGGATGGAAAAAAGCTAAGGTCCCTTGCTTACTCCGCTACCTCCTGTCCACCATGAGCTGTCTGCCACACTACCCTGCTGTCAAGTCAGCTGAGATTAAAACCTCTACAAACTGCCAATTAAAGAATGCTTTCCTCTTTTAACTTTAGGTGTCAAGCATTTTGTCTCAACAATGAAAAAAATAACTAAAGACACTAATGTAATGGTCTACTCCAGAAGATGCTGTTTTGTTTTGCTTCCTCTCTAGCACACCAGGAAAAATCTGGGTAGATGAAGACTGAGGTTTAAGGGGAGAAAAGAAAGTCTACAGTTACTCAGAGCTCTGGAAAATCTAGTTTCTATGTACATACAGGAACTATATCTATTTCATTTACAAGAACTTCAAGTCATGACATGAAAAAACGAAAACACTGCTTGCAAAAGTGAACTCAGATCAGAAAGAGACTTTTTTTTAAGATAGGGTCTCACTATGTAGTTGAACTCACTTTGTACCTTAGAGACTGGCCTTGAATTCCTGTCAATCCTCCTGCATCAACCTCTTGGGCTGTGCGATTACAAGTATGTGCTACCGTGCCAGCTCAGAAAGTGACAGTCTCACTCATCTTTTTTTTCCTTTTTTTTTTTCTCACTCATCTTATATGAGAAAAGATTTTCAAGAGAAATAGAGCATAAAGTAAGGATTAAAGATCCAGTATAAGATAGAGTTTTGTTAAACAGAAAAGAATGGCAAACAGAAAACCTTGAAAATAATCAAGTCTATGTAGAAATTTTAAAAAAGATTTAGTATGTAACAATTTTCACAGAAAATAGCAACAGATAAAAATCAAGACCATTTTTAATTAGCAGTACCTTGTTTCACTTTTCCCTCCTCCCAAGAGAGAGAAATCACACTTTTAACAGATGACTTCAACTTTTATTGAATGAGGACTTTATTTTTTAACATTACAAACTAACGCACTCTTTCTGAAAAGGCAGATCATACACTCAAAGACAATCTTCAAGCACTGTTTTAAGAAATGGGGTTGGGGGGGAATTCATAGTTCAGTGACAAGATTCACAACTTTTTTTAGTACTGGGAATTGAACTCACAGGCACTATGCCGCTGAGCTACATCCCGACCCCACAACTTCATTTTACAGTCATAATGGGAGGAATTCCATTACATTTCAAACTTAAAGTGGTCCAAACTATATCTAGAACAGACTTCAAAATCTGTGAAAGACAGCCGGGCGTGGTGGCGCACGCCTGTAATCCCAGCACTCGGGAGGCTGAGGCAGGAGGATCGGTGCGAGTTCGAGACCAGCCTGGGCTACAAAAGTGAGCTCAGGACCAGCCTCAACTGCATAGCCAGACCTGTCTCAAAAAAAAAAAAAATCTGTGAAAGATGACATAAATGGGACAGTTATGAATATTGCTCATAACAGTTTTGGCTCCAACAACATAGAACAAATAGTTGCTTTGTATTGTGCCTACAAAGGCTTGTTTATTAAGGTACAGCAGGACACAGGCAGTGTCCCCTCCTTCTGGTCTTTTACGCAAATCATTAAGGCAAGTCTGCAAACGACCAGTAAGGCACCAGTACAACAGCTGACTGGGGTGTCTACACAGCTTCCAGTAGGTAGCCTGACAGCATTTAACATGGACACAGCTGTAACAAATACAGGGTTATCTTTTTGCTTTTTAAGCATCACCCTGCACCTGAAGCATGAAAGCTCACTTCCATGTAATATATAATCCCCAGCCATTGTATTCCAAGTAAACAATTAATTGTGCTAGAAAAAATTAAAAGTAAGGGTAAAGGAAATGCCCTTTTGGCTTGCAAAACTACCAATTAATTAAGACTTCCACATTCTTGTTAATGTCAGATCATTATAAAATTTCACTCATGTAAGCACTGTTTTCTTTCATTATAACTGCTGGCAATCCTTCAATAATAAAATAATGCTTTAAGGATGACCACTTCACTTTGGGTTTTAAAATAAACTTAGGGAGAAAGATCAGATTTTAAAAAGGAACAGCCACCCTGGATTAGCAAGCCACAAAAGTTATTTTTGCTGCTTTCGTTTGTTTGGTGGTTCTGGTGCTGGAACCCAGGGCCTTCCAACTCAGCTACTGCCCCACCCTTTTAACATTTTTGTATCTGAGACAATACTTTGCTATATTACTCAGTTTTCCAGGCTGGGTTCAAGCTGGCAATCTTTCTGTCTTAGCCTCTCAGAGTGCTGGGGTTATAGATATGTATCACCATGCCAGCTTGCATTAGTTACTTATTTAGATTCAATGAAAAAATTTTGTTCATCAAAGTTACTAAGATGAGTGTTTGCTCTGAAATGCATGAAGGGACATCTACAGTAGCTTACAGAATGAAGGACTCCTTTAGATGTCCAAGAATTTCAGCAAAACAAGGGCAGAAAAAGCTCAGTTCTTTAGAGTATCTCTCTGGGTATAGTCCTTACCACAACTCACATTCGTACATGAAAATGTTAAGGAATTCTACATCAGTGTTACCTGGTCACAAAGGGAGAGGAAGTCCTCCCCACCGTGGAGTGGGAAAATATCTGTGCCTTGCCTGTGCTATCTCAAGTTAGAGAGATGAGGGCCCACTTTTACTACAGAGTTAAAAGCTAAATAACTATGAATTTAATAATAGAAAATGAATTTTTCAACAAAAAATATATCATAATTATATCTAAAGAATAAAGGAGGACAACTGAGTTTACCAAAGGTACACTGAAGTGACTGAGCTGAAGTAGCCTATAAGGACTACACTCAAACCAGACGCACAGGGCACTGTCAGCCCAATGGGGTCAGCACACCGGGAGCACCTCATTCACCCATGTCTCATCTGCAGAGAGCTCTCCTGAAGACTATAACTGTTCTGGCCAGGAAAGCAAAAACTTCTCCTTCTAAAGGGAAAAGAAAATTAGAATTGGAAGCAACTTTCTGTGCCTTAAGAAAGTAAACTCTTAGAAGCAAAGAAAAAAAATACTATGATTAAAAATAATGTGTTCTAATAAAGCAGAGTGCACACACACAAAGAAAAAATTAACCACATAATCACAATCTTGAAGGCTTCCTTGAATGATAATTGCTACGTTGGCTGCCATTTCTCACACCATTTGGGAGACAAGCACTTGAGGGGTGATTCTCGGGATGCAGAGATCTTCAGCTCTGCAAAGTCTGGCAATCTCTGGCTCTTCACATTGCCTCTCAGAAAAACATATGCTGAGTTCAAGAGATGAAGAAGAAGGAAACTAGTCTTTTCTTCTCATTAAAATCAATCTTTCTTTAGTGGATTCTCCAGTGAGGCAAACTGAGACCACAACACAGTCAAATGAGGTATTGATAGGACACATGCTCATCAGGACTTCTTTCCTTGCTTGAGTGTCTGTGAGCATCACTACTGTTGACCAAAAGATGATTAGAGATAGCCCTTTCCTGATGCTAGATCTACCAGTAGTAACATTCACTGACTATTTCATCAACCACTAGAAAAGAGAAGCAAGGAGCTGTGTCTGGTAGCCTTCTCCCCACATCCCTGCTTCCTTTTCCCATCAATCATCTCCTTACAAACATCTATGTACTGCTCAAAGCACTTAAGTGTTTTGTTGGTATTTCTGTCAACATGATTTTGGTGAATTATATATGAAATGATACATTAAACTTCAAACTGTAAATCACAGGCAGAAACCCAGACATGGTGTCAATTTAAAGATTTCAGTATTGTGACAAATTTCATATGTATTCTGACACATTAAAAAAAAAAAACAAATTGAATCAGTTCTATGTAAAATACAGAATTAAAGTGGAGGTTCTGTGGGAGATGCAAAGCTGTATACTACAAATACATCTGAAGACACTGAGTTTGGGATTCTGACAATTCCAATTAGATTTTAAAAAAAGATTCATGGATGAGAAATCCAAAGCTGTGTCCACAGTCACATGTTGTTTTTTTTTTAAATTACTTTCTAATATTTAAGGGGAATAGCAGACATTGAATACTACATATCAAATTCCCCTTTTGAATGTCTGCATAAATTAAGAGGCAGATCTTTCTGGATATCAGATCATTTTATAGGCACTCTAAAAGCATAACAAACTTACACCCAATAGGACAAGTTGGTGTAAGCACACCTATTAATTACCTTGACACCAAGGCAGGTAAAAAGTCTCAGAAGACATCTCAGTCTAAATATTTTATCTACAATTCCAGAAACTGCCCATTGATAGGATACAAGCAAAAGAAAAGGTGTTGAACTATTTACCAGTGTTGTACGTTTTAACAATGTAAAACCAATTAATATTTGTAGGAGCACAACATTAAAACCACAATGTAAATACTAGCAACTCAAAGGCCAAGGGTAGAACCAACTCAGACCATGACTAACATCAACAGTGCCTGTGTCCTCCACTACAATTTCAAGTTTGTCCAGTAGTTTATTCACACTGTAGTTTCTCGACCAGCTTTGAGGTTGGGTGCTGAGAACTGTCTCCGCATTCTCGGGGGTGTCACAAACTGGCTACAGTGGCTGGGCTTGTCAGTCTGCTTCTGACAGGGCCCAGCTGCACTGCCCTCAGCCTGACCTCCAGTGTGGTAACTACAGTAAGCCTGCCGGTGCTGGTGCATGTGGCGCTTGGCCTGGAAAGTGTGCAGGTCAGCAGTGGGGTGGCTGGGGTGGGAGGGTAAGGATTCCGAGGAGGCGGATGCCTGGCAGCGCATGCTTTTTGGCTGGCCATTATTGAGAGAATTGCTTCTCCAACGTAGCTGAGGTGGTTGCTGTTGATTATTAACATGCTGCTTGCTAACTTGAATGTGATCTTGACTTCGTATTCCCTGAGAGCCCCATGGTGACTGGGGATCCTTAGAAGCTGCTCTCCCCGCTTTTTCTTGGTTCTCCTCTTTATTTCCTTTCCTTCCTTCCTCATCTTTGGGAATCCTAAGCTCAATGACCTCATCTTCTGTGATGATGATATGTGTCCCAGGACTCCAAGAGTTTCTGTGTTTCGGGTTGCTCTTGAAGGGGAAGCGGGGCTTACGGTTCTCAGGAGGGATGAACCTATGAGGCATGTTCTGCCGACGAAGCTGCTTCGTTATCTCCTGCTGTTGCAGGTTCTTGAATCGGATTTGCTCTTGTCTCATCCAACGCAGCCGTCCTCGTCTAAAAGCTGGATCCCCATTCATCAGCTGGGAAACTCGTTCTTCTTTGCCAAGGTCTCTGCTATCTCCTTTGCTGCTGTCATTATCAGGGCTGCCGCTAACGCCAGCACCACTGGGCTCCTTTGCTTTGTGGTTTCCTTGGCTTTTCTGTTCCTGAGACCCAATCAGTGGCAAGACTTTCTCCATTTTGAGCATTTTATTCCGTAAGACTTTAATCTCCTCATCTTTCATATTATTTTGTTTTTTGACTTCTTGTAAAATATCTTCCAGCTTGTCTATGTGAACCTTGAGGTCGTCTACATCTGTTATGCCTTTACCACTGGCCATCATGTCCTCAATCTTCTCGTCCCCGACACCGACAGTGTCCCACACGTCCCTGGCCACTGCCCTCCATGAGTCCCGCTCGTTGGGATCTTTCTTTCCATACATAGCACACAGCTCTTTCATCTTCACAATGGCCAAGGCTTCAATCTCCTGCCGACTATGCCGGAAATCGTTGAGTGCAACCTCATAGCAGATTTCTTTCACGGCCTGAATCTTAAGGTCTGAGATGGTGACCCACTTGGAATCTTTACTCAGGCGCCTTCTTTGAGGGATCTGATACATTTTAATTGGCTCTCGCTTCTTCCCACTGCTGGGGAGGCCACATTTTTTAACAATTGTCTGTAGCTTGCTAGGAGGCAGCTTTTCTCTCAGAGAAGTGATCAGTTTCCAGCTCTCTTCACAGGACCTCTTGTCAGAATCGTCCCCGCTATCAGAATCCGCGTCCTTTGGAAAAACAAAATCAAAAAATGGCCCCAAAATAACCAAAATTAAAATGTAAAAAAAGAAAATCAAATTGAAGAAAAAGTAAGCAAAAGAAAGAAAAGCAAAAAAAAGTCTTAACCAAATTTAAAAACCAAACCAAAAATAACAAAACTAAAAAACCAATCAAATCAAAAAACAAAAATGAAAAAACCTAAATGATGTGGCAGTCCATTAAGACATATGCATATGTAGATTACTATTACTATTAATATAAAGATTTGTTGATCCCAATTTTTGCTTGCTGGCTCAAGTGATGAATCAGTAGCTGAATTTGTCAGCAGGGCTGACACAGAGAGTGAATCTCCCGTGCTAAGCCCACACGGCCGTGTGAGGCCATATCGCTCCTGTCTCAGGAAACCCAGCCAAACTCTTCCCAGCACATGCTACCCCTCCACGCGGCCACTGCCCCATTTGCCTTGGTTATTGCTGTTGCTTCTTCCAGAATCTCCTTCCCTCATGAGTGAGCACAGATGCCATACAGAATGTGATGAGCAGGCGGATTAACAAAGGTTAGTAAGGCTGTAGGATGCCAAGTCTGTTTAGCTTTACTGAAAAGAGCAGCCCTAGAAACAGTTATATGAGAAAGCAGAAAAGAAGCAAACAGGGATGGTGTTAAAAGTGTGAAGAATCCCTATTAGCAGATCACGCAAAATGCTTATTACTGAATTCTTTTTTCTGACAGGCAAAGAAAGGACTCTGAAACTAATTCTTCTAGGAGAATATACTGGATTTGCTACATTTTTTTGTCACATTAAATTAATCTACTTCAATTGTACATTAAAGTTTGCCACACAGAAAATAAGGAAGGATAAAAAAAGAATCCTTGTAGTGGATCTGGTTGATTTTTGTTTTTCACACACTTCACCAAGTAATATTTCACCTCCAAATTTTTGAGAAATAAATTAACAGAAAAAAATTAAGCTAGGCAAATACACTTCCATTTAAACATAAATTTTCCCAGGTAACAGCATGTTTTAATAAATACAATTTAAGAGATGTTTTCTATCTAGAAAACCGCAAGGCATCTCTAGTCATTTGAAGGACATATTTAAAAGGGGCAACTCTTTCAATTAATACAAAAAACACAAAGATTACATTGTGCACCTGTAAAATGGATCCACTTAAAAATGTATCTGTAACTGTTGTCTTTCCAGCTGTGTACCATTACCTCTCTCCCAAAAAAACTTTATGCTAGACTAAAACAGCAGTCTAACTTCATAGCAACATAGTTTTAGGGGCTAGTTAGTTAATAACCAACTGCTCTTAACACAGGTAAATATTCATAATTTGAAGCTATATGAAAGCAATGTTGGATTTATAATAAGGCCGGGCATGTGATACATGGTTACAATCCCAGCACTCAGGAGGCTGGGGCAGGAGGATCACAGTGAGTTAAGGCCAACACAGTGAGTTTGAAGGTGGCTTGAATTACATAGTGAGACCCTGTCTTTTTTTTGGTGGGGGAGGGGCTTACTGGGGATTGAACTCAGGACCTTGTGCTTGCCAGGCAAGTTTTTATTCTCCTGAGCTATCTCCCCAGCCCCGAGACCCTGTCTTTAAACAAAACAAAACAAAACAAAAACAAAAACAAAAACAAAAACAAACAAACAAACAAAAATATATATATATATATATATAATAGGATTAGGAAGACTTCCTATTCAGGAAATAAAAGTTGTTAGGAAAAGAAAATGCTAGATAAATAGTTTAAAATCATCTAGTAAATATTATTAATAGTCTTCTTGGTTGTGGCAGCCAAAAATAGCTCTAGCAAAGAGTTTTTAAAACAAGGTGGGGGGTTGCAACTGAAAAACAGTATCTTGTGGGGTTTTTTTTTTGCAGAACTGGGGATCAAACTCAGGACTTTACACTTGTCAGGCAGGCACTTGTGCCCCTGAGCTATCTCCCTGGCCCCTAATATCTTGTTTTCTAGAGCAAAAATCTAGGGAAAGAATAACTTCAACAAAATAACAATACTCTGGCCTCTGAATGTGAAGATACTACTACCGGTTTGCATTATTTCTTTTTTTTTTAATTTAATATTTTTATTGTTTAAATTTAACAATGGTTATATTACATATTTTCATCATCAGATCAGTTTAGATTAATACATATAGGTATATAAGTGGTTTGTATTATTTCTATTGGCCTATAAATAAATAGGTACTAGACCCATTTAATAATTCTCACCTATTTAATAATTTTAAAAAGCAGATAGGTAGCTATATTTATAGGTTCCAGATTTTTTTTTCACTTTTAGTTTCAGAAAGCAGAATAGGGTTGCAGGTGTGACTGAGTGGTAGAGGGTTTGCCAAGCAGGGACAAGGCCCTGGGTTCAATTCCTAGCACTGCCAAAGGAAACCTACAGTAGAGTGCTAATGTAGGTGGACATGATGTTAATAGAGGTTAGAGAAAAAGTAGGTGAGAGGGTTTGTTTTGGCAAACATGTATCAACTGAGTTTTATACAACATAAACTCTTAATTCTTCCCACATAACTGACAGCTATCTTTTTTTCCCTGATGGTTTTTTTTTTTGATTGCTTAAGGAATAAATGAATATTACCTAATTTAGATAGGAAATGACCACTATTCTCATCACTGATTTAATGTCAAGTGTAAGAGATAAAAATCATGATTTTAGACTCTAAAATAAAAATATGAGTCCACATAATTCCAAAAGAATTCAAGTTGAATCAGACAGCCATAGTTTTGTTTTTAACATAATATCAGACTGGCTCTGTGGAGTATCACATTGTGTCCATAATACTGAAAACTTTATGCTAAGTTTATGTATAAAATATAAAGTCTTATCTCGTGTCAAGAAAATCCCAAAAGGTATTAATCGATGATTATAGGGTTGGAAAACCTACTTGGGTTTGGCTAAATAACTAAATAATCCTTTGGTTTTCATTAAATACCAAATGCAAATTAAGTCTCCTGAAGAGACTCTATATGTAGACTATAAAAATGAAAGGAGAAACTCAAACATGTAAAAGTGCAAGTGCAAAAAGGTAAGGATATTAGCCGGGTGTGGTCGCGCATGCCTGTAATCCCAGAACTCAGGAGGCTGAGGCAGGAGGATCGGTGCGAGTTCAAGACCAGCCTGGGCTACAAAAGTGAGCTCAAGGCCAGTCAGAACTGCATAGTGAGACCCTGTCTCAAAAAGACAGAAAGAAATAAAAAAAAGGTAAGGATATTAACCAGGTGTGGTGGCACAGGGCTGTAATCCCAGCACTTGGGAGGCTGAGGCAGAAGGATTAGTGCGAGTTCAAGACCAGCCTGGGCTACAAAAGTGAGCTCAAGGCCAGCCTGAACTGCACAGCGAGACCCTGTCTCACACACACACACCAAAAAAAGGCTACATTTGGGGAACTACCATAGAAGCCTATAAGCCCAAAGTCCATTGTTAATGTTGCCATTATATAAAAAATAATTGTATCATAAATATTTACTGAATAATAATTCCTTTTTTTTTTTTTTTTTTTTAAATGTATTTGGTACAGAGGATCACTACAAGTCTGATCCTCCTGTTTTGTGTTTTCAGCCTCCCCAGTGCTGGGATTATAGGCGTACACCACCACACTGGGTCCCAGTGGCCAGCTCAGCACACTTGGTGGCAGGATTGGTGCTGCATGTGGTGCCAGGGATGGAAAATAATACCGTTGTATCCTGTCAATTGTTACTGAAAGGGTATGTTTTAGAAAATATATGTATTGGTTGAGTACTGGGTCATAAAACTACTTTTGATCAGTACTATTACTAGTGGGTATGTTTTAAGCAAAAGCATTATCCAGTTTCTCTTGGGATCAACAGACTTAGGTGAAATAGGCAGCTAGACTTTGAGGGAGTAAAGAAACCTTGTTGCTATGCAAAAATGCTCCTAAAACCCTATTCTGCTTTCAGATACACAGAGCAAATGACAACCAGAACCTGATTATCTGGAGACTGAGTGTTCCCTAGAAACTAAGCATGTCTTAGAGACAGTTCTTTCCTCTTGATTTAATGTTCATTAATTCCTGGTCATGGACAGTCCCAGGCATCGTTATTCTTTCATGCCTACTTACTCAAAGTCATGGACCAGTGGCACTGGCATCACCAGGGAGCTTGCTAGGAATGCACAATTGCAGATCCCACCCCACACCTCTTCACTCAACATCTATATTTCCACAAGACTCCAAGTTGGCTGAGAAGTACCACTTTAAGGAACAGAACATGAAAGCAAGTCAGAAGACCCACGATGAAGCCTCAGATCCGTGATTTAGCAGGTGTTTAAGAGTGGGCATGACAGCATTATCTTAGTCTTTAGCTTCCTTGACTATAAAGTAGGGATAGTAATATAGAATCTTACATACACACCTACTAAGGAGGACTGGTTTAAGGATCAAGTAAAATGAAGGGTGTTAAAGCTCTTTGTAAATTATTAAGCACTATACAAATATGAGACACTACTGTTAATAACAGAGCTTAATTATACCTGTCTTCATTTGATCTCTCACAGACCATCAGAGGCATGTTTTTAAGATTATACTACAGCTCTAACATAAAAGGCTCCTTGGTGTGTCACAAACCTTTTAAGCCCTAATCATATGGTAGATAAATCTATTTTCATTAAAGCTAATGCCAAGTGGGCCCCACAGAGAGACTCTACCCGTAACACTGACATTATCTGTCCCGAACTCTAATTTATCTTTACATTCCATACCTTTGGAGGCTTTACTATAATTTCTAAGGTCTCAAACAAATTGGTCTAACCCAGTGCCCACCCAAGAGCTGAGCTGCTCTGGAAAAGGCTACTCTTGCTTTAGTTCTTGGCTTTTTTGATCAATTATATCATAAGAGCTTCTCCAAAGCAAAGAGTAGGGTTATTTTAATTTACATGCCATAATTTATATTCAAGAAAGAAGTTTCATCTTTCATGCCCCTTTAGCTTCAAAGGAGACTGTTACTCTCTAAATACAAAGAACTTCCTAAACTGTTTCCAGGGTATATCAAATGAATGCCCAAGAGCTTCTTACACCAAGGCATTGTTAGTCAAAACTGGTTGTTTTTAAAAATGAAAATCTAACTTACAGATCAATGTATTCATTCATGAGATTCTGTTTCTATCAACCCTGGAAATTAACATAAAGTGCTAAAGCCATTAGCATTATAGTTGGGACTCTGAACTGACTTTGCATCCCAAATCCTTTCTCAACATACAGGACTGCAGTTCCTCCACCCTGTCTGAGGTGAATGTGACCCCTGCTCCCACTGTTACCACACATGCTACTGAGAACTTTGTTGAGAATTCAGACTCCATGCAGGGGACAGAAAAGGATTAACACATGCAACTGTGCAGCAACATTTTAGACACAGTTTAACTAAAAAAAAAAATCTGCCCAGCACAAGAACAATCCCCAAGTCAGCCCAAGAGCAGAGAATTAGTACTATCAGGTGATCAGAAACAAAACCAAGGCAAACTCCATCGAATTCAACAAAGTAATTATCATTAAAAGGACCACCGCTGATGCAGATTCAAAAACCACTACATTGAAGGCAAAGATATCAGAAAAATTAGTTATTCAAAAAAATCACTCACTCCTGATAGAAGTATAGATTTGACTTTCAGACTTAGGAGGAGGCTTTATAGTTTTTCAGACTACAGCTACCAGGAGAGTCAATCCTAAAGTGGCATATGGCACCAGTGAGCCTGATAAACTCAACTGTGAACCAGGGTGGGATGGGGGCAGCTGCCCTCCCTAATGTTAGCAGACTCAGGAGAGGCTCCTACCAGTCTCTGCTGCTCCAACAGAAGATCTGCTTCCTCCTTTTCCTTTTTGTAAAGGATCTCCATTTCCTGTAGTCTGGAAGGAAAACCAAAACCAAAACAAAACAGAACTGTGAAACTGCCACTGTTTCATAAACGCTATGTTTAAGACAGTCACCTGGGCTGCATGCTACTTAGTGCATTACCTCTTCTCCATCTCTTGTTTCATATCGATCCCTTGTTTCTCTAGGAGCTCTCTCTGGGCAAATGTCCAGTCCACAGGCTCAGAGGGCGTCTCAGCAGAAGGAGTCTTCTCCCGCTCGGCTCTCGCTTGCTCCGGGTGGTTAAAACGAAAAACGTGGTTTTTACCCATGATGATACGATTTCCTAGCATAAAACAGAATAGGCTCAAGGAATCACTGACTGATCAATTTTAAATACTTTTTCACCCATTATTTCATTCTTTTGAGTTTTTAAGATAGCTTAGGCTGGCTACAAACTCATAATCCTACTGCTTTAGCTTCCTGAGTAGCTGGGATTACAGGTATATGCTACCCCACCCAGTCCTATAGAATCACCATTTAAATCTGTATTATCAATTTTTTTATGCTTTGTTTTGTTTTTTAATTATTTTATTTATTTATTTTTCTTGTTTCAGAATTTTTGTTTGTTTATTTACTTTTATGGCCAGCTCAGCCTGCCCTGAGGGCAGGGCTGGCGCAGCATGTGGTGCTGGGGATCGAACCGCGGTTCCTGCAGCCACCTAAGCTTTCCTAAGCAGGCGCTTTAGACCACTGAGCCATCCTGCCGGGCCCATGTATCATTAATTTTAATAATTTCATTCCACTACAAAAAAAGACATCTTTTCAAGTATTGTAAGAACATATATCCTAATACCATTATTAGTTCAGCCCTTAAAACAAAGAGTCAAAATTTGCACAAGCCACATGTACACTGCTGCAAACCTCAACATCCCCAGTCGCACCTGAGCGGAGCTGAACAGGCTGGGCGACCCTCTTGCCATTCACGTAGGTTTCCGAGCGCTCACAGGGCTCCAGAGTCACAACAACTGCGAGAACACAAGCTCTTGTCACCACCACAGCCCACCAGGATTGCACGAAGGGAAGCATTTTCCTAGCCAGACTCAAGGGAACTACAACAGATTCCTACAACCACCCAAGTGGCTGAAGCATCTACCTCTGTAAGGAAGACAGTTTCTTTTAGGGTACTAGAGTGAGTCCCAGTATGAGGCTATCAGGGGCCGAGCCCAGATTAAAATTCAAACAATGTGACAAATCTCAGAAGAATATAAAAGATGCCTGACAGTTTAGTCAGCAACACTGAACAAAGCAGAAACCTTAATTAAGTATAGGACATAAATAACCAGAAGCTGAAGATTAAAAGCTAGTACAGTCTTTTGGTTACAAAAGAATCACATGCTAAGAAAACTGAAGATTGGTTAAGGAAGAATTTTAAGTCAGGTCCCAAGACACCATTAGATTTTTACTGTTTTGCTAATAACCTGGGCAAAAATCATAGTTGACTTTTTTCTTTCTTTCTAGATAAATTCTACTGCGCTAAGACTTGAGGCTCTTCAAATCACCCATTCCCCGCAGTATTTATTCTTCTCTTTTTTCTTCTATAAAGTGATTGACATTCTGGACCAATCCTAATTGCCCTTGTCCTGCTCAGTTCCTGGCAGTGACAAAAGAGCTCCTTTTGTCCATGTTATTTTCATGTAAAGCAGCTGTATCTGTTCCTGTATTTATAAGCAGCCCAGGTTTCTCTATTTTCAATAAAGCAGCACAGACAGAGGCTGGAAATGCCAAGTCTTGAGAATTTCTCATACTGCAGGAAGCAAAAGGTGCTGGAAAAGCACCAGCAAGGAACTTCACCTTCCCCACTGTTGTTCCTCTCACTCCTGAAGATGCAGTGCTCCTCCTTAATGTGGGCCCCACTCAGCACGATGTCCTGGCGCCGCTCAGCATCTGCTTGGCCAACCCTAAACACAAGCGAAAATGTTTCCCAGGGAAATTCTGACACAAACAATGAACCACTTTCTCCCAGAGAATATCCTTTGGTATGTACAATAAAGGTATCGCCTCTTTGTATCAGAAGCTTTTGATAGCAAATTCTATTCTCAAATGTGGTCAACCTCTCTCATGAATTCATGTACATCATTAAAAGGAAGAAAATATTATTTCAGTCTTCTCTTAAGTGGTTCCACTTACACACAAAATTTGGAAAGAGCAGAAAAGATAGTTTGTGATTATTTCAGGCAGGATAAACAGCGACATGTTACCAAAAATTTCAACCATTTTCCTTTAGCTATTTAATTATCTAGGAAAAAGAGAAGTATTAAGTTCTCAAATCCAGAAACAAATATACCGTGTGATTCCATCTTTGATGTAATACAGTAGGCATTCAGACATCAGTGGATCTTCATTGAGGTTAACAAGATGTGGAGTCTGGAAGAGATTAGAAATGATCGATGTGGAGCCAGCAACACCAGAGCACAGCAGCAGCCACAGGGGCTGCAAGAGGCCCAGCTTCCCAGGCTTCTCAGATTCCTGCAGGCGCTGAAGAGCGGGTTTCATGAATAGTTACAATCCCACCTTCTGCCACAGCAACCAGTGAAGAATAGTAGCCATGGGCCTCAACAAGGGCCACAAGGTGCCTAAGAATGTGAGCAAGCGGAGGCACAGCTGCTGCCACCAAGAACGCCTCACCAAACACACCAAGTTCATGTGGGACATGATCCAGGAGGTGTGTGGCTTCGCCCCCTATGAGCAGTGCACCACAGAGCTGCTCAAGGTCTCCAAGGACAAATGCCCCTCAAGTTCATCAAGAAAAGGACGGGGACACACATCTGGGCCAAGAGGAAGTGTGAGGAGCTGAGCAATATGCCGGCCACCATGAGGAAGGCAGCTGCCAGGAAGGACTGAGCGCCTCTGGAGTAAAGCTCTGCATAATTTGAGGGGTGGGGAGAATAGTTACAATTCCATAGTGAAGAGCCAACACTCCTTTAGGGCTTCCCAAACTGCATCAATACATTCTATTTTAAAACACATGTTTGCTGGGTGTGGTGGCACACGCCTGTACCCCCAGCACTTGGGAGGCTGAAGCAGGAGGATTGATGTGAGTTTGAGACCAGCCTGGGTTACAAAAGTGAACTCAAGGCCAGCCTGAACTGCATAGAGAGAGCCTGTCTCAAAACGACAACAAAATAAAAAATAAAAATAAAACACGTTCTGGGATGCAAAATAGGACCCAACTCTTAATAACACCCAAGCTTAGCAGCACAAAGGAAAATTAAAACATACTGGTTCTCAGGACGGGTTGATTACAATTTATGTAAATGCCTGGGCAAAAACCTAAAAAAAAAGAGTTAATTTCTCATTTACTTTTATTAAAATGTCCCCATACCCCTGCCACTGTCCTTTATAATTTTCAACAGTTTTCCATGGGCCCAGGCATTGACTTTAGTTTATTAGTCTTTAAGAAAAATTTTAAATATTAAAATCACTGATAGTAATAAAAATAAATAAAATCTTCTGCATCTAATTCTAATATTTGTAAACTTTTTAAAAACCAACCTTCTTTGGTGAAAAGACCCTACTGGAATTCAAAACTAAGTCACATGGTCTTGGGGCCAAAATCTACTCAAGATAGTGCCAGCAAATGTGGAAAAACAAAAGCAGTCAGATGAGGGGATAAAGAAATGGAACAGCCAAAGACAGTTAAACAGAAATTAGAAAAACCTCCTACTCTCCACTAGCATCTGCCCCTTTAGCATAAGGATGTGGCTTGCCTGAGAAAGTTAAACCCTCTTTGGGCGGCAGCCTTAAAGCCCAAGCAGAGTCCTGACCTACGTAACACAGAATCTCAAGAACAGGTTCCAACACTGAGTCTGGACAGGGTCCACGTTACATTCCTCTGCAAGGGAGTGTAGAAAGCTAAAGCAAAATGAGCAAAATTAAAACAAGAGAAGCTTTGGAAGCAAAGATCTCTAACCTGAAAGACATGAAGGGTCCCACTGACAAAAACAGTTGTTTCTGTTTTGGGATTTCAGGGCATCTGGGGATTGAGCTCAGGGTCTCACGGATGGCAGGCAGATGCTCTGCCACCTGGCAGCACCCCTAAACAGTGCTTCTGTCTGGTTGAGTCTCAACCCGGCTTCTACCTTTTTAGGTGAGAAAACTCCCAGCGTTCCTCCATCTTCCCGAATGGCTACGCCCATCTCAGCCAGCAAGGCCTCTCTGGAAGAAAACAAGTACATGAGAACATCAACCCCAGAACGCCAATTCGATTAGCTTCATATGAAGTGGGAAGTAAAGCATGCAAAGTCAAAACAACCAGCCATGTCTGAAGGTGATCATGGAAGAGTGGGATACTGTGCTTATTTCATCAATGAGAAATTATTCTTAAGAGACACAATGCGGGGGCCCAGCTGGATGGCTCAGTGGTCTAAAGTGCCTGCTTAGGAAAGCTTAGGTGGCTGCAGGAACCACGGTTCGATCCCTGGCACCACATGGCAGGCTGAGCTGGCCATAAAAATAAATAAATAAACAAACAAACAAAAGTTCTGAAACAAGGAAAAAAAAAAAGAGACACACATTTAATTTTTTTTTTTTTAATTTTATTTATTTATGTTTTTCTTGTTTCAGAACCTTTTTTGTTTATTCACTCATTTTTATGGCCAGCTCAGCCCACCCCAAGGGCAGGGCCGGCACAGCATGTGGTGCCGGGGATCGAACCGCAGTCCCTGAAGCCACCCAAGCTTTCCCAAGCAGGCGCTTTAGACCACTGAGCCATCCCACCGGGCCCCAGAGACACACATTTAAAATAAAGTATATTTCTGTGCTAAAGTTTTATTTACCCTGACAAGAACTCTCTCTCAGGCTGGAGATAGGGGTCCGTGGAGAGCTTGCATGTCCCTCCCCACCACACACTCCTGTCTCTTCTGCCATGCAGATGGACACTAATTCATAAACAACACATCTTTCTCTCTTTCTTTTCTTTCTTTCTTTCTTTCTTTCTTTCTCTCTCTCTCTCTCTCTCTCTCTCTCTCTCTCTCTCTCTCTCTCTTTCTTTCTTTCTTTCTTTCTTTCTTGCAGAGCCAGAGATTGAACTCAGGTCCTTATTCAACTGAGCTATCGCCCCAGCTCCAACACATCTATTAATACAGAAAAAGCAAAGAAACAGTGACTATTTATATCTATTTGGAAGACCTATTTCTCTAGGATCTTTCCCTAATAAAGCAATCAGAAAGTAACCTGAGTAAATGGAGTATGATCTATAAATGTGACTTTCTCAAATGTTACTTTCCCATATCCACTCTCTTTGTTCTAAAATCCTGATTTAAAATCTCTAAAACAAACAAGTATTTTTAGGGAAGTGTGGGCAGGAAGGGAGCCTGAACTGAACCCAATGCTGAGGAACTGAACCCAAGGAGTGCTAACCTGAAGTCCCAGAGCCTCACTAAGTTGCCCACCTCAGCTCAAATTTATGATTCCTATATCTCAGCCTCCTGGGTAGCTGGAATACCAGGTATGCACCATAGCACCCAGAAAACAACAACATTGTTGTACAATAGAATTCACTTCTGCCTCAATTTCTATGAAGGGAAAAGATAGGAACTGGCTTCTTAAGTGTAACTTTACTCTAGTTGTAACCAAAATTAGACCTTTTACCTGAGAAGTTCCTTGTCAAAGGCAGCCTACTTGTAGCAAATAAAAAATTGTTTCCCCCAGTATGTTCCATTTTTATTGATTCTCAACAAGTACTATGCTGGGCCTGGCAGGATGGCTCAGTGGTCTAAAGCACCTGCTTAGGAAAGCTTAGATGGCTGCAGGGACCGCGGTTCAATCCCTGGCACCACATGCTGCACCAGCCCTGCCCTCAGAGCAGGCTGAGCCAGCCATAAAAATGAATAAATAAACAAACAAAAGTTCTGAAACAAGAAAAAAATAAAATAAAAAATTCTTTAAAAAAAAAAAAAGAAGAAAGAAACCAAGTACTATGCTAACTACTAAGCATAGGAACCCTAAAGAATCTTTATTTTTTTTTTTTTATATATTTATTTTTTCCCTAAAGAATCTTTAAATATGTAGTTTACCTCACAGTATGAATTCCACACCACAAGTCTCTACCCAGACTGGTTTCTATTTTTGTGCTTTAGGAGGGAAGGTTCTTTGTTTGTTTGTTTGTTTTCTGTTGATGATTCCTTTTGTTGTGTAAAGGCTATTTATTTATTTATTTTTGTGGTACCAGGGATTGAACTCCAGACCTTATGCTTGCCAGGCAAGCGCTTAGTCTACTGAGCTATCTCCATGGTCCCGAGGTTCTTTGTTCTTAACTTTTATTTCACCTTGTCTTACCATAAAAGTAACCTAGATTCCCTAGAAAACTTAGAAACATTCCCACATTTTAATGTTCTGACCTCTCCATTCTGATGGCTTCTGTTTTTCGCAGTTTCTCTTCCCAGGTTTCATTCAACTCAGCAATGATCTTCTCTGATTCCTAAGGAAGGAGTTCACCTTTAAAGTGGCAGAATCTTTGATTTTTACATACTATATCCAAGAAAGAAGGCAAGAAGCAGAGGATTTGAGGCAGAAATCATTAATCTTCAAATAATATAAGCCCTAGTCATATAAATCTTCTAAGTCTTCATAAAAATATCTGCATAGCAAGTATGTGTGTGTGTGTGTGTGTGTGTGTGTGTGTGTGTGCACGGGTGCTAAATAGGGGGAAGGTAATATTAACATCCCCAAATGTAAGATGTTTTTTCTGACAACCACTTCTTTTTTTTTTTTCTACCAGGATCAAACTCAGGACCTTGCACTTGTCAGACAAGTGCTTATGCTGCTGAGCCATTTCTCAAGTCCCTGAAAACCATTTCTATAAAAGAATATAAATTTCAGGGACAGCCAGATAGCTCAGTGGATTAAAACACCTGCTTAGGCAGAGGAAGGGACCACGGTTTGATTCCCAGAGTGCTGTCTGGGGCATGATGAGACAGCAATAGAGACTGGGTGTGGTAGCACGTGCCTGGGATCCCAGAGTTTGGGAGGCTAAAAACAGGATGATAACTACCAGTCTGATCTGTGCTGTGAGACCTTGTAGATCCTGTACTAAATATGTTAAAAAAAGAAGAAACTCCAGAAGGAAGTCATTGCTTTTATGGGACAGGTTTCACTATTCCACAATCCCCTCCCTGAATAGAACCCAGTAACCAGGATGGATGGGCAGTTTATGGAGATAATGTCTCAAAATAAAATTTATTTATGTATTTATTTATTTTTGTAGTACTAGGGATTGAACCCAGGGCCTTCACAATGAGCTACATTCTAGCCCTTTTTTACATTTTGAGACTGGGTTTTGCTGAATTGCCATGGTGAGACTTGAACTGGTATTCTTTTTGCCTCAGGCTCCCCAGTGCTGGGATTACAACCCTCTGCCACATCGTAGACATTATAGGTTCAAAGTAAAAATTTAAAAAGAGCCTGGATAGAGCTCAATGGTAGAATACAGACTTACCATGTACAAACTCTCAAAGTATGCCTTAAAATGAGAAGCAGTTATATAGTACTCTCTCTCCAAAAAGTGTTACAGAGGAATCAAGATATTCATGTTACATGAGGAAATAAGGATATTCAATGAATGAAGTGGGAGGAGTACCACACATAAAATTAGCATACCAAGCTACTCAGCAGTCTAAGTGCCTGCCTAGGCAAGTGCAAAGACCTGGGTTTGATCCCCATTACCACATGCCATGTGGGCCCTGCCCCAGGCATGCTGAACCAGCCACCAAGACCAGGCATGGTGATGCACGCCTGTAAACCCAGAGCTGGGGACACTGAAACAGGAGAATCACTATGAGTCTGAGCTGCATAGTGAGACCCTGTGCCAAATACAAGACATATAATAAGGTAAAATTATCGCACTCTTTAACAACTGATCTTATATCAAAAATGAAGAGAGGCAAAGGGAAACCATCAGGAAAATGAATTCACCATCTTTGTTTTCCATGAGAGCATCTCTCGCCCGCAGTGTTACACTTTGGGACATGGCTCCTAGAGGTTCTCAGACATGCCTAATGCCTGCTGCATGTGGACACAGACGTGATCGCCTGCAGCCAAGATGCTCTCCCAATTCACAAGGAGCGAGCAGAACGAAGGCGCTTATGGTCCAGAGAGCCACCGTGCTGCTCCAACACAAAACCGCAAAGAGGTCACTTCTCTCTAGAACAAAACTAGGGAAAATGGTTGGTTTTTTGTTTGTTTATTTGTTTTTTAATTTTATTTATGTTATGGTCGGCTCAGCCTGCCCTGGGGATGGGGCTGGCACAGCATGTGGTGCTGCAGATCAAACCTCGGTCCCTGAGGTTGCCTAAGCAGATGCTTTAGACCCCTGAGCTATCTCGCTGGCCCAAAGCTAGGGAAATGGAATAGTTCATTTATGTTGGCTTAAAGGAGAATTAAAGCAAAAGAATTTATTTGTTGATTAAAATAATATGATATTTTGTTTTAATGGAATTAAGGAGGGGGGAGGAATGCCCTGAAAAACCACACCATTATCCCCTAGAAGGTACTAGGAAGACACGAATGCTGAAAAAGCTTAATGTCTTGACTTCTAATATCTGACATTATTTCTAGCTGGTTCCACTTGGCACTGAGGGAGATACTTCCCCTTTATACCAGGATGACTGTCAAAGGAAGGGATAATCTCATCTGTGCACTAAGCCTTTTAATAAGCAAAAAATAAGATTCTAAATCTGCAAAGAAAAGGAACATTTTATATTAAACAGTAGAAGGTTTCACTTCTCCTTCCCACAAAGCTGAGTTCCTGCAGACACACGGGCACTGACACCTACTTATGACAAAGTTTCTGAATGAAGACACCTTCCTGTACAGGGCTCCACTGAGATCTTTCAAAAAAAAATCTCAGACTTTACCAGCAGCAGAACTTCCCCTGAGCTTGCAATCTTGAGTGGACAGAAGCCCCACCCTATTTCCTTTTTTTTTTTTTTTTTTTGCTTTTTTTTTTTTAAATTATTTAGTACACAGTCTACAGGGTCTCATTACACAGATAGGACTCAGAGTGATCCTTGTGCCACCACGCCCAGTCTGAGTCCCAATCTCAGTGTACCCCGGGGGACTGAGCAAGTGCTTTAGTCTGCTGAGCTATCTGGCCAGCCCTTTTACTCACTTTCTGAGGGAAGAAATAAGATCATTATTTTCATTTCTGAAGCACCTTCTTTTTTTTTTTTTTTTTTTTTTTTTTTTTTTTTTTTTTTTTTTTTTTTTTTTTTTTTTTTTGTCTTTTTGAGACAGGGTCTCGCTATGCAGTTCAGGCTGGTCTCGAACTCACATTGATCCTCCTGCCTCAGCCTCCCGAGTGCTGGGATTACAGGCATGCACCACCACGCCCGGCTAGCACCTTCTTTTTGAAGTGAGTAAAATGCTTAGAGGAAAGGTAGGATGATTAAGAAAAACTGGAAGTCCATTCTTCCTATAAAATTGTCATCAGCCTCACTTGAAAACCAGAACTGAAAGCACGTGACAGCTGCACTATCAAGCTTATTCACTGTTCCTGGTGAAGAGGTGTAGCAGGGCTCACAGTCACTGACCCGTGCAGCTTGCAACAAGCTAGGAAAACCATCACTGGTAGAGCTGGACCCCAGGGGTGACCTGCATGATGGCCTTGGAGACCACACGCACCAGCAGCAGCGCAAGAGGAGGAGAAAGTCCTCCATTACCGAAATCGGAGGATATCAAGGTTTTTCCTGAACTTCCAGAAGGTATAATTTCAAGTATAGCTGAATTAACTTTGTATGGCCTTTCCAACGTTCAAGCATAATTCTAACTACATGTTAATGTTACTAACAATGGCTATTTCAAATTTTATCTTCAAACAAAACCAAATGTTTCTAACTATTTCATTTAAAACTAAATTTATACTGAACAACTTCACTGTGACTTACAAGCTACCCCCAAATTAATGTATCCATCTATTTGTCATTTACTCTGCAGCAACTATCTTTGTCTAGTCAGGTGAAAAGAAATGTATTTACTGAACAGGAAATTCCTTTTCAGAACACTTCTACAAGATTAAGAGTTCTCCATGTTGGAGGTCAAAATTTCAGGGACTTTTAGTCCTACTTCCACCTGGAGAGCTACACAGACATTTTGCATTCAGGCTGAGTGAGAGCTTACCTTCAGACGCTCGATGGCTTCCTCTCCTCCAGGTGTAGACATGATCCGCTCCTGAATGCTGCTCACGGATGTCAGGCCCACCTGACTATTGAGTGAGCAGGAAGACGGAGATGAGGTAAGGGACCCCATGGATGCTGTGGAGAAATTGCCAGGGCGTTGATTCTCAGAGGCAAGCAAGTACCTATGTTTATTGTTCTGAAAATCTTTCAGATCTGAGAGGCAAAGAAAGAAGAGAAGGCAGGAAAAGTAGAGGGAAAGGAGCAGAGGAAAGAAAAGACAGGAAGGAACACCAGTGTAAGAGAGGAAAGCATTAAAGCTCCAAGACAAAGACATGGTACAATACAAAGACAAGTTCTAATTGTTCTAGATGGCAGTTCTAAAACATGTCTTTTTAATGCTGCTGTCCTAACAGTTAGGAATTCTGAATTTTTTTTTTAAAGATTTTATTTATTTATTTTTCTTGTTTCAGAACTTGTTTATTTTTATGGCCCGCTCAGCCTGCCCTGAGGGCAGGGTTGGCGCAGCATGTGGTGCCGGGGATCAAACCGCAGTCCCTGCAGCCGCCTAAGCTTTCCTAAGCAGGTGCTTTAGACCACTGAGCCATCCTGCCAGGCCCCCTGAATTATTTTAAAATTTAATTTAATTTAATTTTCTTGTTTCAGAACTTTTTGTTTATTTATTTTCATGGCCAGCTCAGCCTGCCCTGATGGCAGGGCTAGCACAACATGTGGTGCTGGGGATGGAACCGTGGTCCCTGCAGCCGCCCAAGCTTTCCTAAGCAGGCGCTTTAGACAACTGAGCCATCCCGCTGGGCCCCAAATTCTGAATTTAGAAACTCAAAACTTCTAAAACCTCTGGTGTGACCAGAGGCTTACAGGCACTGTCTCAGAACAGCCATGTGACTTTTTTTTTTTCTTTTTCTTTTAATGAGCAGAACAGATTTACTGGGGGGAAGGAAAGCTCCTGTCCAACTGTCCAAGAGAGTAATAGGAGGAGGGTCCTGAGTGGATGGTCCCCCACGTGACCTTTTTTGGTCTGGCGTTTCCCATTTACAATGCCTTCAGATTTATACTACTTTAAAATTCTGGGGGGTTGTAACAGTAAGGTGAAAACAAAGATCATTTATCAATAATATTACATACTGGCCTGGGTCGGTATTTTATGAAAAATTTTCAAGGAAATATTACAGTTAGAACAAAACTCAGAACACATAGTATTATCCTTTGTATGACAAGATTTCAATACCCCTAAAGATTCTTAAAACACCTCAAAAACAGATATGATTGTAGAAATGAGAGTGGAATTCTGTGTAAGTATGGTTTAGAACTCAAGACAACAAGTGCCTTAATTAGAAGAATTAGCCAAGTGATACATTTTGGTGTAGTTTCCACTCATCAATCATGGCAAAAAGAAAAGGACTGGTTATTTGCTAATTTAAGCAAACAACAGTACAACCGTAGGATTACTGGCAAGCCTGCTTCTTAGTATGACATGCCAGTTTTCAAGACTAAGTTTCATTTGCTAAAGTATCTAACAGAAATATAAATTTACTTTTAAACTTAATTTTTGTCTGTTAAACCAGGCATGGTGGCTCATGCCCATAATCCCAGCACTCAGGAGGCCAGGACAGGAGGACCTTAAGGCCAGCCTGGGCTACAAAACCAGTTCAAAGTCAGCCTGAACTAGGGCTGGGGAGATAGCTCCATGGCACAAGTGCCTGCCTAGCAAGTGCAAGGTCATGAATTTGAACCCCAGTCCCACAAAAAAAAAAAAAAAAAAAAAACAAGTCAGCCTGAACTGTGTAATAAAACCCTTCATAAAAAGACATACACACAAACAAAACCCTTAGTTTTGTTTTTAAAAAATCCACCACCCTCAAGTTCATTAATTTTTTTATAGTTTTCCTTCCTGGTGTTGACTGTTCTCAATGAACACCACAGGTGCATTTCTATATTTAAGTTAGCTCATTTTAAATTTGAGAAAACCTACACTGCTTAAAATTCACATAAGAATTAAGGATATAATATGTGATAATACAAATAATACAAGAAAATCTAATTTGTTCTAAGTCTACTCATCTTGCTATTTAATTAAGGACAGTTCTTTAAAGCCTGCAGTAGCTTCAAGACAGTTTGAAAACCACCATCTGTAAGTACAGGACACAGGAAAGTAAGCAGAGGCATATTGTCAAGGGGACTGGAACTATACCAGTAGCCACCGCGTGGGTGGGAAGGGGTGGGACGCTGGGGGTTAGAAGGTCTGGCGGACACATGCAAGCCCTGAGGAATTAAGAGTAGATCCAAGCAGTAGCCAAGAAGTACTGAGGGCTGCCTTCCTTCACAGATAGGGAGTTAAAACTCAGTCATGCATGGCTGCTCAGGAAATGCCACAGCTGCTCGGAGGTCTGCAACAGGCTGGCAGCAGCAACTTTGAGCACAGAAGCGAGAACAAAAAGGCATCTTTTCCACACCAGTATCATTCAGCTTTGAAAATCTCAGACAGAGCTGTTCCAGTCCAAGAGTCACAAGTTATTAGAACATTCCAGGATCAGTAGGACCTAACTCATCAAATCTGGACTATGCCTGGATTCTCCTATGCAGCTCCCTATTGTCTGATATGCCTGACTATATGGGAAAAAATCAGTGTGAACCTTTTGGACCAGGGTACAGCTCAGTGGCACAGGCAAGTGCAAATTCAGGAGTTCAATTCCCCTTACAAAAAAAAAAAAGGGTCTTTAAAAGTAATTCCTTTATGAATTATAAAGAATAAGCAATTATTTCTTTTTTTTTTTTTTTTTGAGACAGGGTCTCGCTATGAAGTTGAGGCTGGCCTTGAGCTCACTTTTGTAACCCAGGCTGGTCTCGAACTCACACCGATCCTCCTGCCTCGGCCTCCCGAGTGCTGGGATTACAGGCGTGAGCCACCACGCCCGGCAGCAATTATTTCAAGTGTGATCCTTTATAAAATGTACTCGTCTCAAGGGCCAGCCAGATAGCTCAGCAGACTAAAGTGCCTGCATCAGCAGACACAGGGACTGGGGTTCAATCCCTGGTGTGCCCTACCAGCCCCACCCCTGGGACACACTGAGACGGCAATTGACAGCGTGGTGGCACATGCCTGTAATCCCAGCACTTCAGAGGCTGAAAACAGGAGGATCACTACAAGTCCAATCTGTGCAGCGAGACCCTGTACACCCTGTACTAAATACATACAAAAAATGATAATAATAAAATGCCCTCAGGAGCTGGGGAGATAGCTCCGAGGCACAAGTGCCTGCTGGGCAAGTGCAAGGTCGTGAGTTTGAACCCCGGTCCCACAAAAATAAAATAAAATGCTCTCATTTCAAGCATAAACTTTATATACTTCAGTTTCTACAACTTAGTGCCTTTATGAGAAGGGGAAATATTTAGCTAACCATTGAACAAGCTGAGGCCTAAAACATGGAGAAAATTAACATAAGCAGAGGGGAGGGCTGGCCTAACATGTAGTGTCTCCCCTGCAGTCTGGCTAACTGGAAATCACACTGTTAATTATACAAAGGTTTGTATTTATGAGGTTAAGTGAAAATGATTTTTCTACTAAATAATCATCATTCAGCTCTAGGTAAAGGGATGCAGTAGACACTCCTGCCTCACATTGTATCAGTCAGTGGCAGAAGAAAGGCAGTAATTTTCAAGGCGCATTAGGAATATGGATGATGACTACCATCACTGCTGTCCTTGTCCTCTGAGATCCTGGGTTTAATTTAATCACATGGGGAAAAATTGAAGAGTGAAAGAAGTCAGAAGATTTTAAGTCTTTCATCTTTGCTCAAACAACAAACTGAATTCGTTTTTTTTTTTTTTTTTTGAGGGACCAGGGATTGAACTCAGGTCCTTGTACTTACCTGGTAAGTGTTTATTCTACTGAGCTATTTCCCTGGCCCCAACAAACTGAATGCTTCAAAGGTCACTTTGCTAAATGGACAAAGGCAAAAATAAGGGAAGTTCTGATTCTACAGTGTGCTCTGTCTGGGATTTCCCTGTTAGCGTCGCTGCCATGCAAAGCTCATTTTAAGGCTGATCCAGCAGACGCAGATTAGCAAGTCAGCGTACTGCAGTAACCAACACCTGAAGTACACACATTTGCCTCCACTTCCAGAGTAATCATCGATCAACGGATCAACTAAAGGTAAGCAGGAGGGAAAACACGAGAAGGGTCAGAGTTCAGGTTCAGCAGTGAAACAGAAAGGAAACAGCAGTATTTGGCATTTGGCACTGAATTAAGTTAATACAATATGTAATTACTTTCATAAACTGCATTAATCTGAACAGACTCTAATAATCAGTAAGAACAAACTAAAAGAGGCTTTGAAAATCTATTAGAATGTCAAAAAATATAATATTAATTTTACACTAAAACATTACAACCAGGTGGAGTAGTACATGCCTATAATGCCAGCCACTCTGGAGGCTGAAGATGTAGCTCAGTAGAGACCACCTGCTTGCCCAGGATGCCTGCAGCTCTGGTGCAATCCTAAATAATTACTGAAAAATTACAATTTATTATTCCATTATTGAATTATCAATAATCCTGATTACTGTCTATCCGAATAATCTACTTTCTTCACTTAAGATAACTTATTTACTCAACTATTCACCTATTTCTTTTTTTTTTTTTTTT
>PVJA010016114.1:0-30980 GCA_004027025.1 Myocastor coypus
GAGAGGAAGAGGGAGGGAGGGGGAGGGGGAGGGCCCATTACCTCATTTGTGGGGGAAGAGGAAGGAATGAATTAAGGCCACAACAAAACGAAACTGAGAAATTGCTAAATGAAGCTCTGAGTGGGGAAAATGAAAAATCAATGCAGAAACGGGGAACAAGGTTCATTTTTCATCTTCATGATGCTTGATTGGGTTTGTGGAAATTCATTTTCAATTAATGTGTCTTGTGGCATTCAGCCAGGCCAGATATGAACAAGGCCCATATTTTAATCAATTTTTTCTATTAAGTTTGAAGTAATATATAATAATAGAATAGTGCTATTCAAAAGGATCGGTTGAAACTGGCTTCTGAGGTAAAATAATCTAATTTGGTTTGATCTCTATCTTATATTAAAGATAACACAACTATTCTTTAAGGCGAGGAATAGCAAGGGCCCTGGTTCTCCGGGGTCCCTAAAAAGTGACTTGGTTATAAAAATGTCAGGGACCGATGGATAAAGTGGGCTGGCTGAGTGTACTCACCAGGAGGAAGGAGGGGAGGGAGAGAGAGAAAAACAGAAGGAAGGAAGATGGAAGGGAAGGCCGGAGAGAGGCCGAATTTTCTCTGGACGGTCAGAAACAGCCCCAAGTGGTCACCTCCACTGGACCCGGAAACAGAGCTTCCTAGGCATTTGCCATGCCTTTGCCCCTCGACAGCCATCTGGACCTGGGCAGAGCTGAGGCCTTTCCCGGGCCATGCTCCATCAGGGATCCAGGCCTTTGTGCACACCTGCCTGCTAGTCCAACATTCCTGCACTTCCCGCGAGGATATCATAGCTGCAATGCTGCCCCGAAAGTGAGGAGGAAGGCCGGAAGAAGTCAGGAGTGAGGTCGCACTGGGAGGAAGGCTAGCCTGTGAGCCTGTCCGCAAAGGATCTGCTGGGGCTGAGGTGCCCTGTGCTGTCCTTTTCTCCATGACTTAGAGGCAGGTAGAAAAGGGAGGGGGGAAGCAGACTGACCCCTGTGGTTGCCTTCGAAGCCTCCATGCCAGGAGCTGAACAGCCGAACTGAGGGGAAAAAGTGTTCATACCTGTGCAACACTGGGGATTTTAAAAAGTGGTATTTTCAAAAATGTTCTCAAAGCTCAAAGGCATGAAACATCAACCATCTCTCTTCTCCCAGCTTCCTACGCTCTCCTTCCTGCTTGCCCAGGACCCTTGCCAGAGGTGCTAGTCAGCCATGAGGAGCCGCTGAGGAATTATGAGCTCAGCGCCAGCGTTTTCTTAGTGTGGGGCTGCGTCTGCCATTACTGTTGTTCCCCTGTTTCCAGCACCTTCCTTTACCCATCACACTCTCCTACATCCAGTCAAACTAGACCACAGTGCTCCTTGACTTCATCCTCTGTGTTCTAGTCTCCATGTCTTTGTTTTTATTTATTCTCTCTCTTATCCGGCATGACCTTTCCACCCATTCAATCCTGCCTGCAAAAATCCAAACCATGGGCAAGACCTTGTGAAACCCTCCCTCCCCTGGGGAAGACTCTCTGCCCACATCAGAATCAGTTCACAGGCCTAGGCTCGGTGCTAACAGGCGCTTATGTAGGCAGGGCCTCGCCTCCACATCTGTGAGGAATCAGAACCAAGGAGAAGGAATGTGATTTGCTCACGATGCAAAGGCAGGACAAGAAGCAGAATGCAAAGGTGGATTTCGTCCACTCAGAGCCTGTCTGAGAGGACACCACAGCTGCAGCGCTGCCCTGGAAATCAGAAATGAGCAATGACATTGAAATCAGGAGTAAGCCCGGAAGTTAGGAGAGAGACCGGAAGTGAGCAGTGAGACCGGAAGTTAGGAGTAAGGCCAGACTGGGAGGAAAGCTAACTGGGAGCCCTTCGACAAAGGGTCTTAGTCACCGTGGTTTGCATTTGTGTGTTCCCAGCACACACAGCTCACCACCAATCACATTCTGCCTCGTGTTCTGATGCGTTTAAGTACCAGAGAGTCCTGAGAGGAAAAACTCATATTTCACAAAAAGCATTTCTTAAACATATCCTGTGTCTGCAGAGATGAGTTTCCCATATGTGGTACCTGCCTACAGCACACACACGCACGCGTGCACACTCACACACACACACATTGACTCACAAGGGCTGCCCAGGGGCAGGAAGTCAGCAGTAGTCCCAGAAATTGTTACTGGGTTCTGGGGCACTGAAGTCTTTCAGAGAGATGGCACCAAAGTTCTGTCATGAGTAGAGAACTGGTCGAGACAAGCGCAAATGGCGGTGAGGTTACATTTATTAAAGGCAAGAGAAGAAAGAGCTCTGCAGAGCAAGACTGGGGGAAGTAAAGGTAGGAAAAGAAGCTCCCTTGCGTGGTGGTGGGGGAGGGGGCGCTTCGAGAGAGCGAGGCTGACAAGAGCTCAACAGCCAGGGCCCTTTTCTGTCTCCCACTACGCAGGCTGGCTTTGGGGCTAGGCTAGAGAAGTCTGTGTTCTAGACTTTGAGACTTGCTCTGCGCCTGTGTCCTGGAACTGAGCCATGAGCAGGTCATGCCTGCTTCCTCGGCCAGTCTGCCATGCCCCGATCTTCTGCCTCGACGTGGCAGAAGGGAAAAAGAACACCAGGCTGGCAAAGGTGACGTGAAAAACTAGTGGGCACTGGCATTGGAGACACAAGGCCTCCGCAGACCACGCCCCCAGGAGCCTTACTCAGACAATACACAAAAAGTAAATTCCACATGGATTGTGCTTTGTGTGTCCAAAACTATTTATTGAGCATCTACTATATACCAGTGACCATTCCAGGTGTTAGGGGTACAGTCATAAACAGGTGAAAATCCCTGCCTCCTGGAGCTTACATTCTACTGGAGGGAGAGAGACAGCAAACAGGAAGAAAGGTGCCGTGATCATTGCTATGCAGAGAACAGGCACGGCGCGATGGAGGGCACACGTCAGGGTGGTGACTAACGATCTAAAGGGAAATAAAATCTTAAAACGATTACAGAAAATATGTTTAGGACAAATAAGACACATGGCACAGTGCAGGTGTTCTCACCACCAAAATTTAGAAATTACACAAGAGAAGCAATAGACACTCTGCGTAGGAGACAGTAATGCCGGCCAACTTTTTTTGATGATTCTATGAAGCATCTGCAGAGTCCATTCAAATCAGTAGGAAGATAGACAAAAACCTCATACCAAAATGAGGAAGGAATACGCACACAAATTCATAGAGGAGGGCGCCTGAGTGTCCAATGACCCCATCGACCTCATTCATTCTCACCACTGGGGATGGGTAGAAATCAGGCTGGTGCCAATTAAAATTTAAAGAATGACATGCGATTTCATAACTGGCCAAAACGATAGTCCATGGTGGGCCATAGAGGACCACGCGGTGGCGAATGTCAGCAAACCTCTGCTGTACCCAACACGTTGTGCATGGCGGAGCACCTGCCGTGCCCGGTGACCCTGACTCTACATCACCTACCTCCCTGGCAGTGCCCCCCAAGTGTGCTTGCTAGTGAAAGACACATAGAGACAGGTTTCCCTCTGTGCGTGGGAGAACGAGACTTTGAAAGTTAACTGTGTGGCTGTAGGACCAGCAGATTGCAATGTATCAAATGCAGTACACAGGGCCACTGAAATTAATCTGTGTGTACTAACAAGAAACACCCAGGGAAAAGGGTGAGTTGCAAAATGCTGGCAGTGCTGCTCATAATCTAAATTGTAAATGAAAATATGTGTAGATTTTAGATACCTGCTAGGCTGCATCCTAACTCTAGGCTCGCATCTCTGGTAGCCGTGGGGGATGGCAGGAAGAAATACGACAGGACAGCCTGGGCTCTGCCTGTAGTACTTTCTTCTCTTTCCAAAAGGCGGTGGAGGAGACAGGAGGTTGTGTTTCTTATTCTCTATAACTGTGTGCACTTTAATTTCCTCTCATAGTTAAAAACTAAGAAAATTGGCGAGGCCTGGCTTTGACTAAGAGAGCTAGGGCAGACCCAGAGCCGGGATGATTTGCTGAGATACTGCCGGTGACTCAGTTTTCCTGACTCTAAGCCTCTTTTAGAAATGGGCGAGCAATGCCTCGGGGGAGGTGAACAGGGGAGGATGGGGTTTGTCTCCACAGCCTGAGGGCAGAGGCCACCCTGCAGCGGCCAGGCTTCAGACACCAACCATGGCGCCTCTTAGACTCTCTGGGGGTGGAAACTGGCTCCTGCTCTCTGGAAAGATGCCCACAGCCCACTAGAGACCATTTCTACACAGAGAATGTGGGCTTGGTGACAGTGGCCACAGAGAGACCATCTCCTAGGAGGGACAGTTGGCGGGGTGATGATGTCCCCGCCAATTCCTCTCCTGAGTGTGCCTGCAGTAGACTGCCAGGGAAGGTGGAGCCCACTGTGTTCTTTCGGATATCTTCCAAAGAATTCAGGTTTTACAGAAGTAACTGGTGCCATGTTAACCACTAGGGCCCGAGACCCCAACACTTCCGCGGGCTGTGTGCAGATTCTGCCCGAACCCTTGCAGAGCATCTCCCCTGGGGGGCTGTGAGGTGCAGCGAAAGGCAGAGTGAGCGAGGAGGGGTGGGTGGGGAGGCGGGCCAGGACTTGAACCCCGAGCTGAGGCTTAGCTGCAGCACATCCAGTTAGCAGCAGTGCCATCGTGCGGGCAGGAAAGGAGTCGGCTGAGGCTCACCGCCAAGGCAGAGCAGAGCAGACGGAGACGGGTCCTGTGCGGTAGCGGAGCCAGGTTCAAGCTCGCCAGGACATGGGGGCCAAGGCAGGGTGGGAAGAAGGCACGGGTGGTGTGAGCACAGAGCAGCAGGGGGCGCCGAGGCGGGTGGTGACCTCTGGGTGCTTCGCTCCCTATCTGCTCCATAAAGAGAGGCTCCTTAGGGCCCCAAGCTGTCCAAAGCCCAAAAGACAGAAGAAACTCCTGGGCGGAAGAGAGCCCACCACCCGCACCGACTCACACCAACGTCCCGCTCCTTAGAAGGCCACAGCTATCCGTAAATCCACACTATTGCACTTTTGGAAATGGTAACAAGTCTATTCCACCAGAACAAACACCAGAGACACATTTCCACCAGAGACTCAGGAACATGTCAGAGCAGCACAGGAAGCCCCAGCGACGGTGCAGGGTGAGTCGTCTCCCAAGGCGATGCCAGCTCCCCACAGACCCCACAGTGCGAGCAAGACCTGCACTGAGCCGAGCCCTGAGCCCACCGAAGCAGCTGCCCGCGAATGCAGAAGACTGTCACCCTTCCTTCCCTTCCCACTCCCCACTGGCCTAAGCTGGGCAGAAGCCCCGAAAGGTAGCCCCGAGGCAGTGTGGGCAGGAAGGTACTCACACAGCCCCTTGCCACGGACACACGGTGGGAGTGGAGAAGGAGGCACAGGCGCAGGGACCCAGCCTCTCCCAGAATTCATGCTGTCAGCCTGGCCCGTTGGCTTGAGGGCCACCGCCACCGTTGACTAGACTGCCGCCCCGCCCATCTCACTGGGTGCGTTTCTGGAGAGATACCAGCACTTGTGGCTGGAGCAAAACCTCTACGAAACACAGGTGCGGGGACAGGGGCACAGCAGGGGCCAGCAGACGGACTCCGCTTTCTTTGGCTGAACTGTCCATGCAGTGACAGAAGCAAACCAAAGCTCTTAGGACAAGCAAGGCGCTGGCTAGCGGTGTTGACATCCGTGCAGAAGGGAACACCTCCGGGCCACCTCCTGGAAGCACTCACAGTCACACACGTGGACCCTCAGCTGCTTGCTCGGGGCATGGGTGTGGTCCAGGCAGAGCTCTTCCTGCTGTGCGCAGCTCCTGTGGGCTCCGTGCCACCCTCCGCCAGCAGAAGTGCTCGGCAGCTTTCCCACAAGAAAGGGCTCGACTTTAGGCTCTTGGGCCAGGCTCCACTTGGCACTTTCCGGGGCTTTCTTTGAGATCCAGGAACTCAGGTTCCTCAAAATGCTCTGCAGATCTTTCCGTTCTCTTGATTCATTTCTGCGAGGCTGTCCGAGTTGAGGCTACTGTGCATGTGCTGTCACCGGCCCACACAGCCACGTCTTCCTGCCTCATTCCTCACTGCCACCTGCTCCCCAGTCACAAACGGTGAAAAGAACCTCTTTCACCCCATCAGGTGGCCAAGCCATCATCTTCCAAAGAGCCGGAGACTAAATCTGGAGAAGAGCTCGTGCGACATGATCTAGAGGGTTCAATCGAGGGGATTAGGGCTGAGCACATGGGCCAGGGCCTCCCCACCCCCACGTGGCTCACCGCACGGACAGCCAGCCAAAGGCTGTACCCTGTCCAGCAAATGCAGGTGGCATTTGCAATGGGAGACTCGGGGGAGGGGGAGATTTAAACTAGAATTTTATCCTTGCTTTCTCTGCTCAAGAGTCTGATGGGCTGGGGGTGAGCTCGAGGGCACGGCCACTGCCTGACGAGCACGAGGTGGTGAGTTCAATTTCTGGTACCAGAAAAGAAAAGAAGGAAGAAGGAAGAGGAAAAGGAAGGAAGGAGGAGGAGGAACAAGAAGAAGAAAAGAAGAGGAGGAGGAACATAAAGAAGAAGAGGAAGAGGAGGAAGAAGAGGAAGAAGATGAGGACGAGGAGGAGGAGGAAGGGGAAGAGGAGGAAAGGGAGGAGGAGGAGGAGGAGGATTTATGTTTGCAGCAGCAAGGTTGCCTCGCTGCCCTGAGGAGAGGGGTGGAAGAGGAGACCAGCCCCTGCCCCTTCGCACGTATTAAACATCTAAAGCTTAAGGAGGGAGGTGCACCTGAGGTTTCCATGGCAGCGGGCTGGAGAAGCAGTGCCTGCCTGGCTGATGGAAAGCAACTGCCCCTGCTGCTTGCTGTGGGAGGAAACATTTTGCCACGTCCACCAGCAGTGCCGGGAAATGAAAAGAAAAATAAGATGAAATGCGGGGCCTGCAGCAAATCACTGCTCTGCCAGCTGAATAATATCGCTGCCCCCTGGCAGAGTGTAAATCTGCCCTCTGGAGACTCTGCTGCCTCCTCCAGGTCCCGCCTCCGTGCAGGCAGACGGCAGGCTGGACCTCAGGGAGGCTGGAATGACCTTGCGGATGGGGGCCTCATGCGTGGAGCCCCAGCTCCTCCCAGCTTTCCGGGGTACCTTTCCTGGCAACCTGAAGAATGCAGCCCCATTCAAGGCCAAGCACGAATCTCAGCAGGGCTTCTTCACCGAAGAATCCCCAGACCCCAAGGTTATGCATAGTAAGAACAGGGGCACGGCACCCGTGAGCCCAGCCAGCCACCAGGGCAGCGGGACATGCAGCAAGGGACTCCTCCTGAAGGGCTATTTTTTGCCCAGTTCCTTGGTATTTTTCTATATAGTACTTTCTAGAAAACTTTAAATGTCTAAAAGGGGTGCATGTAGGGCTTTTTTTTCTCTCTCTCTTTTTGAGACAGGGTCTCACTGTACAGTTCAGGCTGGCCTTGAGCTCAGTTTTGTAGCCCAGGCTGGTCTCGAACTCTCACCGATCCTCCTGCCTCAGCCTCCCGAGTGCTGGGATTACAGGCGTGTGCCACCACACCAGGGCTTTTGTTGTTGTTTTGTTTATGTAGTATTTCACAGGAGCTGGAACCACCTGGAAAAATTAGGGTTGAGAGGAGCAAGCCAGGCCCTGCTGTCCATGACCAAAGACCACACTGAGCACTGCACAAGCCAGACCCTGTAGGAGGTGCACGAAGCCTTCATTGCAAAAGGGCCCACGCCCACTATGAGCCCTGCTGGCCCAATACAGGCCCTCACTTTCCCACAGGGTGGAAATCAAGCGGCCACGGAGCTAGGGCCACGAAAACCCGGGCCAGTCACTTTCTATTTAGGATGCCACTGATGTTGCTGTTCTTGCAAAATGATGTTTTTGTGAGATGGGAATAATACAGCCCTCACCACCTGAGGTTCGTAAGCACCTCAGGCTTCTGCCTGGCCGTTGCCATTTTATAAGGAACATTTCTCTACGGACACGGCTGCCGGAATACACCACCAGGGGGTGGAATCTGGAGTCCCGTCTGGGCGGAGGTAAGGCAATGTCGTAGACCTCCTGGGACAAGAGGAAGCTGTCTCAAGGTCTACCACACCTCCCCGCTGCCTTTGTTCCAGGTCAAGTTTGCCTCTCTCCCTGGATAGTGGATAGGTGCCCACAGATAAAAATATTCTTCCGGCGTGGATCCCTGGGTTCCACAGAAATCAGTTCATAGTCTGCACTTCTCAGAACCGGGCCCAAGTTCACTCATTCTGCTCATTATGCAAAGTAAAGACACTGCTGAGGTCCCAGTAACGGGCACAGCTACCCAGCAGGAGAGATGTCTCCACCTGAAGCTGTCAGATTCCCTTTGCGGGCCGCTCAGCAGAACACAGAACTTTGGAGGGATCCTAGCCAGTATCCAGCTGGACACACTGGGAGTGGAGCCTACAGACCCCTTCAGGGCGGCTAATGTTGGAATTGTTTCCTAAACTTTGAGCAAGCAGCTGGAAAGTTCTTCTTCGAAAGTGCCACCCAGTGGCTCTGGCCTGGCTTTGCACCACAACCCAGAATAAAAACATTCTCCTCCTTATACAAGCTGGCTTTCCAGGGGGTAAGCTGGGACCTTGGCCACACCCTGCCCAGCTCCCGCTCCGTTTGTGAGTCACCGGGGACCTCCCCTGGGCTGGCCTGCTCCTGTGCTGGGTAAACTGCTCGGCTGTGTCCCTGATCTGAGCATTTTAAAACAATGCATTCCCATGAGTGTCTATAACCTGAGATATTTTAAAACCACCCTTTGGGTATAGAAGGTGACACAGAATGCAGGACAAATGTAATTTTAACCAAATGACTGAGCTCCTTCATATTCAGAATGAAAAGCCTCTTTACGTCTTAATGTCCCCATTCATTGTGAAGGCCCAGCCAGCCCCTGGGTGGAGCGGAGCCTGGGCCTTGCAGCCAGCGCCCCCAGATCTCAGCTGAGATCTCGGGAGGGAGGAGGCCCAGCGCCCACTGTGTCCCCACACCGCAGAGCTGGCCTCTGCCCTCGGGCTCCATTCCTGAGAATCCACCTGCCCTCTGGTTGGAGCACCTGCGAGTACATCGCGGACGCATGGTTCTGCCCGTCGCCGTCCCTGTAGACAACCCCCTAAGCCGTTCCCAACGTCCACGCTGTGTTAGGTGCCACGAGCTGTCTCTGGGCAGTCCAGATGGAGCATACGAGAGAGCGGCCGAGGCTACAAGCGGTGCTGTGCCATTTGCACGGGAGGCTTGGCACCGAAGGGTTTCAGTGCCCTGAGAACGACTCCTCCAACACCACGAGACAGAAAACTGTGTGCGCGTGCATGCATGTGTGCACACACGTGTGCAAGGGTGTGCGTTCCCCCACTTCCTGTTAGTACATTCAATTGTGGAAGTGGGATACGAGATGCAGACTTCTAACCACCTCTCAAAATGTCTTTTCATTGCTCTTGGTTTTATTTACTTATTTATTGGGTATTTTGTGTATATTTTTAGGAAAGGGTCTACAGGGTGTTCAGGTTCTCACTACTAGATGGGACTCAAAAGTGATCCACCTGTCTACAGCCTCCCAAGAGCTGGGATTACAGGTGCACACCAGCACACCCAGTCTCAATTGCCATCTCAGTGTGCCCCAGGGTTGGGGCTGGCATGGTAGGCCCAGGGACTGAACCCCTGACCCCTGTGCCTGCTTGCAGGCTTTTTAATCTGATGAGCTATTTGGCCAGCCTGCTCTTGTTTTTTTGACATGGGATCTCCCTCTATAGTCCAGGCTGGCCTTGAACTCACTGTGTAACCCAGGCTGGCCTTGAACTTAAAATGATCCTCCTGCCTCAGCCTCCTGGATGCTGGCACCATAGGTGTACACCTGGCTGAAAGAGTCTTTTTAAAGACAATGTCCCCAAGTTTTGTACCAGCCTTCAGTCCTCCCAGGCAGTCTGTGAGGCTCGAGCCAGTGCTCCTGCGTTAGACTCGAGCGCAGTGTACGCGTCCCAGGTGTGGTGGCAGACATGCAGGCCCGCAGTTAGGAAGCCCCACAAGGAAACCAAGAGGTGCTTGGGCCCTAGGTATCAAGGGGGAGACACTCAAAAGCAGGGACGCTTGGGCTGCAGTTCCACGACACTGGGCCAGAGCCCCTCTCCCTTGGGAAAGTGCCTGACGGCACAGAGAGCCCGGGAAGGGGGCAGAACCCCCACACCCACCAAGGGTGCTGCTCCTGCCTGGGCTCGCGGCACAACCAGGCGTGGTGGGGTGGGTGCTCAGCCTGCCCACTGAGCCCCTGGGAGTCCGTGGGAGCCATGTATAGCTCCCCACAGTGCAGCTGGGCTTCCCTGTGGGGACGAGATTCTCCCCTGTGTCCTCTCACCCTGTGCCCCGCGTAAAGGGGTCCCCTCCCTCACGACTCCCCATCCCTCACAGCGCCACACTTACACCCCCAACATCCGTGTGCACGTGTACACGTGCGTGTGTTTCGAGGGACTGGGGGCACTGAGCCACACCTCAGTCCTTTACGTTTTTTTTTATTTTGAGGCTTAGTGAGCTACAGCTCCCTCACTCACCAAGCTGCCAAGGCTTGGCCCCAACATGCAACTGCCTGCCTGGGTCACAGGTGTGACTAGTTGGCTTGGCATCTTTTGTATCTTACAAGTACGAATTATTTATTAAAGCAGACATGCTTTGGATTATAACCATCTAGCGATGGAGGAGATGTCCCTCTAGAATGGTGCTCAGTACAGGAAGATGCCGTTGTCCTTGTCCATTGGCACTGCCTAATAAAATGGGTGCCGTTTCTTTTCTTTGCAGTTTAGAGAAAGGAATTCTGACAACCTATTAGTATTATTAATTTCTATCAGATTTTTTTAATGGCTGTTTTTCTTACTTTTGGGGGGGTCTTTTCGAGGTAGAACTTCAGTATGTGTTTCAGGATATGCATTTCACTATGGACTCCCTTTATAGCCCAGGCTGGCCTGGAACTCACAGCAATTCTCCTGCCTCAGCCTCCTCAGTGCTGGGATTACAGCACCACCATGCCCAGCTTTCCTGGTTTTTTAAAACTGAGCAACAACACCTACACAGTATGTGACTAGTTTGGCTATAGCACAGACTTTGAAGAAAAAGGGGTGAGAGGGAAGAGAGAGAAGAGAGAGAGAGGAGAGGAGAGAGAGGAGGAGACAGAGAGAATGCATGATGACAGTCCACACTTTTGCTTTTACCTGTTAGAGAAACATAAATGTCCAACATACCTGCTTGAAAAGAGTCAGAACAGGGAGTCCCACAGGGCACAGCTTCGTGTCATGCCCACACTGAAGCAGAGAGAGGTGGCAGAGAAGAAAGCAAAAGGGGACAGGAGAGGCAAGAAAGGCCGGCGGGAAGGGGGACAAAGGGAACAGCACGGCAAGCGCACCCAGAAAGGTGAAGTCTCGGGGCAGTGATGCGCGGTGGGTAGGGCAGGCGGCAGTGTGGACCCCTGGGGCCGTGGCCCTCTCGTCCCTCCCGGCACGCCCCGAGCAGCTGGCCCCAGGCAGCGGCCCCGAGAGAGGCCGTGCCCACCAGCTGCACACCCAGTGAAGACGGAGAAGCGCCCCTTAATGGAAGGACCCCGCTGAGCCTAAGGCCATGGCCTGGCCAAGCGGGCTGCAGGCCACAGGAAGCAGGCAGCGTGGGCACGCTCAGGCCAGGGTCCTGGCGGGCGGCGGCGCCAGCACCTACCTCCTCGACCATCTGCTTGACTTTCTTCTGCTGGCAGTGCACCATGTCGTCCAGGTGTCGGATCCGCTCTCGGAGGCTGGCGGAGGCTTCCTCCAGCTGCTGATACCTGACCGAGGGAAGAACGGTGGCTGTGTCCAGCACCCAGGACCAGTGCGACCCAGCAGGACGCAGGCTGGGAGGAGCACACCAGGGCCTGGAGATGGAGCTGCAAAATGCACGGTCTTTCCCACACACAGTGACCGGGGGCGTCTGCGCCCTGGGAACGCCTCTGTCCCATCCACACTTGAGTCTTACCCTGCACAAGGACAGCAGCAGTGCCCTCTAGGGACACTTGGGGCATTTAGTTCCCACCTGCAAGCACGCAAAGCTCTGTCTTGTCTCTGTCTCTGTCTGTCTGTCTGTCTGTCTCTCTCTCTCTCTCTCTCTCTCTGGGGATCACTAGCAGATTAGAAGGCCTAGCTGGTGACTATGAGTAGCACAGAGGAGGGCAGACTGGCAGCGCAGCACAATGTCAGAGCCAGCGCTGGGTCTTAGGAAGCCTGGGGTCACAGCTGCCTGGTGCACTCCATGCTTCAAGTGAACCAGGGGCAGCCGAGACACTGCGGTGACGCAGTGGCCCTCATCCCAAGATGTTCAGAGTTCTGTTCAAAATAGCGCCAGCTCTTCCATGACTTTGCCAGGGACACCGCAGTGGGTCCTTCCACTCTCCAGGCTCTGGAATGGCCCGGAGTGAACTCTTTTATGGGGTACCAGAGAACAAGCCCACGCCTCACACTTGCCAGGCTGGTGCTGAGCCACCTGCCTGGGGCCTGAGTTCTGTGCACTGCCTCCCCCTCTGTCCTCAGCATGAGCGTGCAAGCCAGCCGAGACGCCCATCGCCTGCAAACCCTGAATCCCACAGGAGCACGGGCTCGGGAGCCTAAGTGACTCCAGTCCCCCAGCTTCACCCGGGAACATGGTTTTTCCTTCCCAGAAGAGTTTACTGTGCTCACCCTTTCCACCAAGGGTTTTATATCCTCATAGCTAAGTGCGAGGTTTAGAAGCAAAACAAGTCCTTTTTCTGGTTTTCCAGGGCACAGGTTGTGAACCACAGCTAATGTATTTCGCAGTACCCAAGGTGCATCCCGTGGCACTGAAGGCTACAAGGAACTCAGAGACTGGACTCTGACCCTGGCCACAGAATCGGCCACCTCTGGAGCTAAGAAGGCGCCACGGGCAATGAGGGGCGCAGTCAGCCACACAGCAGCGCACCCCAGCTGGAGGCTCTGGAGCCAGAGTCGCCCCTGGCTCCATTCCTAACACAAGATGAGTGGACCCACGGCGCCAGCGCAGCCCACCCCCGGCCTCCCCTCGCAGGCCCACGCCCTACCTCTCCTTGTCAGCCGCAGGAATTTCCCCACACATCTCCGTTTGATGCTCCAGAAGCTGGAGGTGCAGTAAGTGCCGCTCCTGCAACAGCCAGATGCCATCAGTGAGTGCGGAGGGAGCCCTGGATCGAACCGTTCTGCCGCCCAAGGGGCCCAGGCCACGCGGCGCCCTCAGGCTGCACACCCACCCCTCCTCCCAGAGCCCAAGCAGATGCAAGAGCGGATCTGCAGCTGGTGGAGTGCAAGTGCATTATGGGCAGCGTCAGACACCTCGGGTGAAACCACATTCTAGGTTTGCTAGAAAGTAGTGGGTCATCCCAGACACAGATGTGTTGTGAAAATACACAGTTCTAAGTAGTGACAATCAAGGCAGGAGGTCAGTAGCTTGTGCCACTGTAAAATTCTTGACTGTCACCTAAGTCATCAAAAACAAAAGGCTCTGACTTGCTGCCGATGTTCAGTGGTATTTGTGCCATGTGGTCGCTCGCACAGAGCATGTTATGAGTCGTGACTCCCCCAAACTGCAGTGAGCCTTTGCAAAGTACGTAGACTCCAAGCCGCTTTTCCGCCAACCTGTTAAGAGCAAATCTCTGAAAACTTAGCTCCTGCTGCTTGTGAAGCTGCAGCAGGGTTCCCCGGGGGGAGCCAGGGGGGCCACTGCAGCAGGGGAGGAGACTAGGGAGGAGCCTGACTTGGGTTTGGGTACTGTTTTAAACATCTCTGCAGCAGACACACAGCCTCACAGCCTGGCCTGGACCGGGAGCCCCGCCCCCAACCTTGCCCCTCGAGTGTGCACCGGATGAGGCTCGAGCTAACCCTGGATGGAGCATGCAGCTCTCACAGGTGGGTGCTCCCGCCTCCCCACCAAGTGTTACAGGCAGGTCAAGGTCTAACTGCAGCACATTGAAAAATTATTTTTTTAGCTGGTCATGGTGGTGCGTGCCTATAATCCCAGCACTTGGGAGGCTGAGGCAGGAGGATCAGTGCAAGTTCGAGACCAGCCTGGGCTCCAAAAGTGAGCTCAAGGCCAGCCTGAACTGCATAGCGAGACCCTGTCTCAAAAAGACAAAAAAAAAAAAAAAAAAATTTTAAATAAAAATAAAGGTGCAACAAGTCCTGAGTGTGTGCTGCACCGCCCTTCTGGCCCTTCTGTTCCTTTGCACACACCTGTGCAGCCACCAGGCGGGCTCTGGACAGGCGACCACTGGGCCCAAAGACCCAGAAAGGGCACTCCTTAGAGGATTTTCACGGACAACATAAAGGTGCTCGGGCTGTGCAGCGGGGGAGTCACTCAAAAGCACGTGTTTGGCTTCATGCCAAATCCAAAAGTAAAGGACAGCTTGGTACAAACACTGTGTCCCTGGGGCAGGACGGACATCGGCCGGAACCTGCTCGCGTAGCTCATCCTGAAGAGGAAAGATGCAGTCCAACCCGAGCTAAACACAGCACAGAGTTCTCAGCTGGGCAAGGCAGCGCGCACCTGCAGTCCCAGCACTGTGGGAGGCTGAGGCAGGAGGATGGCACATTGGAGCCCAGCCTGGGTAGCTCAGCAACTTAGCGAGACCCAGACTCAAGACAAAACTTGAGCCCTGGGGTGGTAGCTTACTATGAAGGCCCTGGGTTCAACCGCCAGCGCTAGGAAAAGGAACCAAGAAGAGATTCCGCCAGCCCAGATGGCAAGACAGACTTAGACACAGGACAGAAGTTCTCCCACCGGAGAAAAAGCCACCATGGTGTGAGGCACTGCCTGTGTCCCCAGTGCCCGCAGGGAGTCCCGGTCACCTCCTCCTGGGTCTCCCTCAACCAGGCCGCATGTGAAGCTCAGCAGGGACAAACTAGAAGTTTCCAGACCTCCGGGGGTGCAAAGGAGATCAGTTACCCAAGCTAGCTATAGGGCAGGTGCTCCGCAAGCCTGTAACAACATGGAAACCAGGGCTCGGAAATGACTGAGCGCTGCACCGGGGCCAGGCCCGAGGCTCCCCGCCACTGGTGTGAGTTCCTCCAAGTTCCTTCTCACAGAAGCCCTCCGAATAAGAGTGAGCACAGTTAGTGTTTCACAAGAGAGAGCCGGGCTTGGGAAAGTGACTAACCACTCACTGGGAAGCAAGGCGAGACCAGAGCCAGGGGCTTCTGGTGCTGAGCTCTGTCTGGCCACAGACACAGGCTCTGGAAGCTGCTGCCCCTCCTGCCCCTGCTATCCCAGCAGCCCCTGCCACCTGGGCCACCCGGAGACAGCGCTGGACTGAACTGTGGAATTTCCCTTGGGCTCCAGTCCACACCCTATCAACGCTAAAGGGGCCGCCCCTCCGCCTAAGCAGAAGATGGGCTCTGTTCTTAGCAGTAGAGGGGACACTGCCACCCCAAGGAAGGACACTAACTGTAGAGGGGCCCAGGGACACAGAAGCTCTGTATGGGGAGCTTAACAGGGTTCCCACGTTGGTCAGAACCCCAGGGTGTTGGGCACAGAGGGACCCAGGCCGGCACTGGGAATCACGGCGAGCTGGCCATGTCCTGCCCCCACTCCCAGGTCACCTCCTCCACCTCTGTGTAACTAGAGAACTGTTTCCCAGACACTGGCTGGGGCCCTCAACTCCGGGATCAGCGGCTGAGCATCACCTGTCACCGAGGTCCTGTTCTCCTCTCTCTCTCCTTTCCTCACTTCCTGCCTGGCTTCAGCCTCCTCACTTCTCTGCCCTGGCTTTATTGCTCCCTCCCTTGGCTCCCTGCCTCTCACACTGGAGGAAACCCAACGGGGCCTGTTCACTCTGTGGCAAGCCCAGTGTGCAGACAGAGCAAGGCTGCTAAAGCGTGAGGACTTTGCAAAGAATTTCCCAGGGAATATTTCTTTTCAAAGCATCAGAACAGTTGCTAAGGAAAGAAGTAGAACTTTGTTACACTCCGTCATAGTTTGGAGCTTTAAAAAAAAAAAAAAAACAAACTTGCAAATGAGCTGAGAAGAAGCAGGGAGCGGGGCCTCCGTGCCTTCTGGCGGGCAGGCCTGTGGGGGCTGTGTGGTGCGGAGGCGCCACGCAGCAGGGACAGTGTGGCCCTGTCACCTTCTCCATGCGCTCGATGAACCTGTCCAGTTCCCCGATCTTCTGGTCTTTCTCCTCGAGGCTGATCTCCGCCGCCTCCATCTTCTTATTGGCTTCTTCAATTGCTTTCAGAAAGCTGTTGGTTTCTTCCTGCAAAGCAGACACGCTCTCAGCCCAGGCCCCAAGCCCCTGGGCCGCTCACCACGTCCACCCAGCTCAGGCCTTGCTGAGCCCACGGTACCCTGAGAAGCCTGACCTCAGCACTCTGGGCTGCTCACGGATTCAGCTTCCCAAGTCTAGCCCCACACCGCCGCTGAGAAGGCACATCGCCTGGCTCTTTAGGGACCTGGCTATTTCTTTCCCTTTTTTAGCCAGAACTTTGTATTTCAAAGGCATAAAGGAGACTGTGACAGCTTAAATAACACCAAGCTGGTGCTAGACTCCCTGGTAGACTCCCTGGTATTCGCAAACCATGCTGAGGGAGCTAGTTCCGGGTCAGGAATGGGAGGGAAGCGCCCAGGTTCCTCACACGCGCTCACTCCCAAGAGAGCTGGGGTGGGGTCAGAGAGAGGATGCAGGGGTTTCGGGAGAGGGCGGAGGACGGAGGACGGGATGGGTGGCTGCACACAGGAAGGGCCCAGCTTGGAGCAGGGTGGGGATGCCGGCGGGGAGAGGGGAGCCGCTGGAGCCCCAGGGCACGCGGCCCCTGCATCGCTGCCACCGCCACAGTGGCCGCCACGCACCAGCAGAGCCTCCCTTTCGGCGCGGTGCCTCCGCTGCTCCTCCCGCAGCCTCTCCTCGTACTGGCCGTATAGCTTCTTGGTCATCTCCCGCATGACCTCCGCGTTGGCTTCCTGGGAGGATTCCACCTGCAGAGAGACTCACTGCAGTGCCACCCCCCTGTGGTGACCCTCCGCCTCCCAGGCCAGCTTCGAGTAAATGTCACCCAGGCCTGTGTCACCAGGAGCAGCAGGAATGCACAGAGCAGGGGCGCGGGAGCAGGAAGGAGCCGAGAGAGGGCAAGCGGCACCACTGTGCCCACACTGTTAGGATGCTCTGGGCAAGGTGTGCCCAGGAGTGGGCTCAGAACCCAGTCCTGCCCAGGCCTATCCTGCCCTGGGGCCTGGGGTGGGTTAGGCTCAGAGAGGCAGGAAGCCTCCAGCCCAGAAGGGACACAACCGGGGCCTGGCTGGTGGGGCCTGGCAGAGCTGGGCAGGCAGCACTGAAGTGGGCCCCACCCAGGACCCCACACCAAGCATCAGGCCACTGCTTTTACACCCTCAGCCCCTCCTCCAAGCATTGCCTGCGGCCAGCACTGAGCCGCTGGGTGTGTCACCTCTGGCTAAGGGGCGCATCCTTGCACTCAGCAGGCTGGCAGGTTCACAAGGCTGCCCCGGTACCCTAATCCCCCTTCCTATCACAAGGCCAGTGTGGCACCAAGAAACCACAAGGTGGAAATTCCCAGGCAGAGGCTATCATTACCCAGAGTCCACTGCGTGCGCCACACACACACACACACACAGGCTATGTGAAATAACCTGAAAGCCCGTAACTTTGTTTTTAACTTGGAGGCAAAATAAGAGGAGGCAGCAGCCTCTCCAGCTCCACGGTTCAGGATGAAAGCCAAAGTCAGCCTCTGGGACAGGCTGGCCCCAGAGACCTGGCCAGTACCCTGCCCTGTGTCACCCCAGATGTCCGGTGACACAGCACCCACACAGCCAGGACGGGCACAGAGAACACCTGTGCTGGGCAAAGCCTTCAGCCACGGATGTCAGACCTTCTCAGCGACAACCCTTTTTAGTTCAAGCCACCCTTCTGATACTGGTCAAAACAGCTGAAGATATAATGAGAGGAAAGATGGAGGAAAGAAGGCAGACGAGCCAGCTGCGGCAGGAGATCAGGAGCAGGCGGCAGGGCAGGGGCGCGCAGCCTCTCGGCCTCACCTTCATTTTCAGCAGCTGGTTCTCCACCTGCGCCGCCTCCAGCTGCCTCTGCTTCTCCCGCAGCTTGTCCATGGACGCTTCATACGTGTGCTGGAGATTCCTGATCTGATCCTTAATGTTGCTGTTTTCCAAAGTCACGTCCACAAGGGTTTTCTATTTAGATGAAAATAAAACCAAACCGGAGCTGGTGGCACAAGGGCACATGGCCAGGGTCACGCCCTGGACACCCTCTGTCATGCCACCGCTGCCACCACTGCCCGGGGCCTTGTGACTGAGGGACTGGAGCCTTCCAGAGGTGGCTTCCTTCAGTGGCTTGGGGCTCTGCACCCCTGGGGTTGAGGGTCCACGAGCCTCCACTATAACCTCCCGTAGCAGCTGCCAACAAGCTTTGGCTTGAGGTGGTGGAGATGGACTGAAGCACTCTTTGCAAGGAAAACGTGCATAAATGCACCACGTCACGTGGAAAATGCCAGGTGTGGAAGCAGCACAGTGTGGTCCCAGTGACAAACCCAAAGTCAGTTTCCACTATGCGAGGGAGTCATGGCTACGCACTGTCTTCTTTCTTCCACCCCCTCTATCTTCTACATCTCTAGAGCAGAATCAGAAAAGGATGGATCTGATAGAATGATAATATCCCCAGTTTTTTCTTTGAAGGGCTGTCACCACGGTGCTTCCCCTCTGCATGACGGTCCCTGACACACGGCTAAGCCCCACAGCCACCAGCAAAGCTGTTCCTCTCATCCTGGTTTGCCACCAGCCAGCTCCTGCTCTCTGTTGGCCTCGGTTTACCATAAAACAAAACAGCCAGAGACCGCGTCCATCCCTTTCTAGTGCTCACCAGCCTCCACAGCGCTGGTGCTCTATGGAATCAGAACCCTGTTCATAACGACAGGAGTGATGACGGGCGGCAGGAAGAAGCTGAGGAGCCCGGGCACTCAAGCGTGAGCGTCACTGCTCAGTAGGTGTGAGTCTCCTCTGGATGCCAGCACCGAGAGCCTGCACTGCCTCTAGGAGTCGGGGAAGGGGGTCCCGGCTCAGGGCTCTGATCCAACAGCTGACCCCTGGGGTAAATGCCCAGACTGCTGGCCAGACAGCAAAGCTGAAGATTATTCCAGAAGATGCCAGAACATTTTTCTCCATGGGGAAGAAAAACCAGCACATGGTATAGATACAAACCAAGTATGAACACAGATGAGGTAAGGCCCTTCATGCTGGGCTGGGAGTGAGGGGTATCCAGGAGGGAAGGAAGAGGGCTCTCTCAGCACACGTTGGGACCACAGGAAGGGTGAAACAAAGGCTCCTGATTGAGCCCGAGCCCGAGTGTGCCTTGGCCTGAGGCCTGGGGAAACTGGCATACACAAAGAATGCAGGAAACAGACACGGGCATCCCAGACCAGGGGGGCTGGGCTCCATCCCGGCCATAGCGGCCGCCTCGGCTGCTGGTGGGAAACGCCAGGTTCAAGGGGTGTGGCCACAGGCCCAACAGGGAGATCTGTTTCCTTATCTCTAAATTATTTATATAGGACTATAGGACCAGGGCGGGTTTTAAATAGTTTGTAGTCCTTTTAGGAAGCCAGTGAGATGATAAGAACCAAGGAAAGCCGGAGGAGTCTGACAGGATAGTTCATACACTAGAAAATGAGCCCAAGGAGAGCCACTTAAGGGCACAGACTGTTCTGTTGGGGGCATCTTCCAATGCAGCTGCTCCTAGGGGACTGTTCCATTGGAAGACAAGCGACTACCTGGATGGATAGTTCTTAGCAAATAAAACTCATGAAAAGAATAATCCCGACAAACAGGCTGACAACATATTGTTTTGAATGTAGGCTCCTGGATCTTTCTGCCTCTCTGGTACTGAACATACCCTTGAGTTCTTGCTCAAACCCCAGAGCTCATCAGCCTTCAGGAGCCGCTTGCACGAGAGATAGGTCGCTCTGGGTTAGGCCTGCCTCTTCTGTGCCTGGGAGGGCCACGAGGACAAGGCAGGGGTGTGACGAGCTGCACCCACGGCTCCTGCATGCCGCCACGCCATTGGCCCACCGGGCCCGGCTGGTCAGTGACAGCCGGGATGGAGGGCGCCTACCTGCAAGCCGATGGAGTCGGACGCCAAGGCTGAGTTCACGGCACTGAAGCTCTCCAGGGCCGAGGACTGGGTCTGGATGTGGCTCTCTAAATAGTCCTGTCGGGCGTGGGAAACCTGGACAGAGGAGGGGACAGTCATCGGCGCCAGGTCACAGGGCGACAGGGGAAGCCCTGGGTGCGGCCGGCACTTGCTTCCCCGGGACGGTGGCCCCGTCCAGAGCAAGGCGCTCACTGCCAAGCCACAGACGAAGGCCAGTATCCGCAGGAGCCATGGAGCACTAAACAAAAATGCTGGCGCTGGGGGTCTACAGGCCTCAGAGCAGCGCTGCCTGAGCTTGCTCTTTGTGGGGAGGAAACAACCCGACAGGATAAGGGATCTGCTCCCAGACACGGCCCAAGGGGCTCAGCTAGAGAGAGAACCCACGCTCTGAGGGCCTGCGCCACCTTGCTGTTTGTACGGCCACAGGAAAAAGGTGCCTTGGGTTAATGCGACGCTCCAGGGTTCTTCTGTGGCTGCTGCTGCCCGTGTTAGGTATGTTTAACGAGCTCAGCATTTCATCAGAACTGCAGCCGCCTAAGCTTTCCTAAGCAGGCACTTTAGACCACTGAGCCATCCTGCGGGAGCCCAGCAGAAGCCAGTCTTGAGTTACGTTTCAACAAGTGCTGGGGACAGATGGCTGGAGGCCACACAGGCCTGGGGTAGGGGCTCCCCAGGAAGGTCCGTGGAAGCCAGGTGAGGCGCCCCCTGGCGGTGGAAGAAAAAAATGAAACAGCGAGCCGGGCGGGTGCAGAAGGCCTGGCCCTTCAGCCTGTGTCTGGCTGGGGTAGCACCCCAGCTTGCCTCACCCGGCTAAGCACAGGGGGTGGTGCTGAAGATGAAGACACTGGCAAGGAGTCAGGGTCCAGGGGCAGCTGGGGCTTGAGAAAAGCAGGACGTGTGGAGCCTCAGGGGAAGCAAGGGGCAGTGTCTTGTTTACCCTGCTGCTGCAGACACCACCCTGTCATTATGTCTGTTGGGGAGGTGGGGGAGAGGCAGGGTGGGTTTCTGTGACAAGCTGAGGCTGCCTCCCGTCTCCTCCCACATTCCGTGAGAATGGGCCGTGAGGGCAGGCGGACATACCCCACTCCTATAATCCCGGCCACAGGTCTAGGTGAGCAGCCACCCTCAGCCCAGCCTTAAGCTGAGCACCGGCAGGGAGGCTGTCGCTGACCGCCTTCTCCCCACGCCGACTGGTGTGGGAGGGGGTCACCTGTGCATGGCCTCTTGTCTCTGGGATTGCTAATAACACAGGCCCCTTAAGGCCTGCAGGCACTAGCTTAGTTAGACTAGAGGGAGCTTACTTTTCTTAAAATTTCTCAGTCCGAGTGCACTGACATGGTACCGCCACTGAAGAAGCATCACACGCCAACCAATAGAGTTCTCTTCACTGTTGTCACCCTCTCACCTCACCTCCTCCTGCTTTCCCCCAAAATAAAACCTACTGGAAACTAACCAGCCTCGAAAGCCAGGCATGGACGATGCCAGCCCCAGCGACCTGTCCTCGTGTCTGCTGCTGCCCCTTCTCTTGCTCTGCAGCCGCTCTGTCAGGCAGTGCGGCTGGCTGGGGCTAGCATTTTTGATTCTACCTTTCAAGGCTGATTATTTTCCTGCGAGGTCCTATTAGTTAGGGAGCCACTGTTGACACTTTCTGGATTTGATTTTCAGTGACTTTACATGCAAAACAACCTTGAAACGGTTATTCTCCTCCCTCCCCTTGTTTTATGTAAATGGTAGCAAACTTTTCAGTAGTCCCCCACTATTTCACAGTTTGTCTTTTGCAGACTCTATTTCGCAGGTTCTCAAAAAATAACGATCTAAATGATTTATCATGGGTTTTTCTGCTGTACTGTGGGATTTGGTCGTATTGTACGTATATGTATGTTGTCAAAATTTGGTGGATTTATGAGTTTAGAAAATGGTTAAGGACATGAGAAGTGTCTTTAAAAGTATGGGAAAGGTTTACAGGAGTATGGGAAGGGTTTATAAAGCCTTGACATCTATACACATGTCAAATACAGCATCGCTACTTTGCTGAATTTCACTTATCTCGGGGAAGTCTGGAACGTAACCTCGGTGATAAGTGAGAAACCGCTGTACATCTGTGTCTACAACCTGCTTTGCCATCTACTTTACACCTTTGAAATCTTTTTTTCCCTGTTCTTGAACAGAGCTAAGTTCTTCTCCTTTTCAAATGCATGTTTTCTATTGGAGAGACATAGTTTAATCTCCTATTCTTGATGGGCATCTGGGTGTCTAATCTTTTCACCACCATAAACAATGCAGTGACTGGACTGGGGAAATAGCTCGGTGGTCTAAGCACCTGCCTGGCAAGCGCAAGGACCCAAGTTCAATCCCCCGTACTACATGCCCTGCCAAAAACAACCAATGTCGTGACGAACTAGGTCATCCCTCAGTCATTTCACGTGTGGAGAGCTGAATCTGTAGAGTACTCTTTGAGGAAGAGACTTGGTGGGGAGCGCAAACTTCAAAATGTGATTAAAATCCCCTCCTTCCACTTGAACTATGGCTCCATTTATAAAGAAAAGTGTGTACTCGAAGAGCTGGAGCCTGCGGCCTCCAAGCAGACGCTCGAGTTCTGCGCCCACGCTCCCCCTCCACCGCTCGCGGCGACACTTACCGACAGGTCCTGGGTGAGCTGGCAGATCTTCTGCCGCATCTCATCGTAGTCGCCGTACATGCGCCTCCGCACTTTCTCCAGGGTGGCTCTCACCTGCAGCCCACAAAAAGCGGGACTAGGGATCACGATGCTACTATGACATTTTCAGGCAAGGTGTCCAGAACTTTGTGAGATCAGCCTCACAAAGAAAGAAACGTTAAAAATAGTAACCTCAGCAATGAAGGGGTGCGTCACTGTGGACATCTAGGTAGAAAGCAGTTACCCAAATAATGCTAGTTACAGATCGTGATTCCTTGTAACTATAAGAATAAATACTAGCAATCCAAAACCCAAGGCCTGAGGACAAAGTGCTTCACTGGAATTCATCTGTAGCTCTCCAGCCACCCCGGGGAAGGCCTATTCCTTTGCCCCTCACGCATTTGTACAAGTACAAGCTTCCTGTAAGCACATCCCCGAGAGGAGTGCGGCCCCTAGAAGCAGATAGCAACGTTCTGTTTTTTCGTATATCTGCTGTGACAGCCAAAACACAGCACACTGCCCAGAAAGGAGGGCAGGAAAACGTGAGCCCAGGCTCACGAGCTGAAAGCCTGCTCTTCAGCTAGCCACAACAGAGCGGGCGATGTGGATTCTGAAGAGAGAAGAGGGCCCCTCAGGCCCCTGCACACGTAAGCACAGCTAGAGTAATGTGGCTTTAAATTTGTTTTTAACCACAAGAAGAAAGCTCACAAACACACTCGGTTTCTTCCTGTCTTCTGTGCCCTAGACGGGCACAGTCCTCAGGAGCTCTGAGACAGGACAGGAGCCTCAGGGCAGCTCGCTGCAGGTGTGCCTGAGCGCCCACCCTGGACAGGCTTGGCGAGGATGCCAGTGCTTAGGGGCCCTAGTGGGAGACCTGGTGGGACCTGGTGGCGGAAGCCGTTTGTGTAGCAGCATCCTGTTTTCACTTAGACTGGACACGATGGATAAGAGAGGGGAGAAGCGAGGAGCCAGAGCCAGCCCCCGCAGATGGACCCTCGTCACAGGGCTTTCTTTCGTGCCGTCAACCATAGACATCTTGAGAAATGAGGCCAGAAGCACAGCTTGCACCCTAGGCTGAGGGAGGGGCCACCCACTGCTCCCACGCCAGGTCCTGTGCTGTGACGGGTGGGGAGAGGGTGGCATTTCCTCCCAAGGAAGCACTGCAGGAGCCAGCAGGGCCAGAGATTCCTTGGTGGTGCAGACGCCCAGAGCAGCCCACAGGCACGCTTGGGATGGCCACACCGGCGATGCAACGGAAGCCAGCCACAAAAGGTGGGGCCTGGAAATGAGATCTAAATGGCAGATGACAGCGGAGGTCAGTAATGTTCCAGGTCAGCACCAGCCCTGCGACTTCAGCACGTGTCAGACGCAACTGAGGATCAGCCCAAACCTGCTGTCTCTGTCTTGTGCAACTTTCGGCTCTGGTCTCTACGTGGGAGGTCTGCTTCTAAGGCAATCCCGTGCTATGTGGAGCATAGAAATCAGGGAGGGCGGAACACTTCCTTGAGAAAGATGGAGGAGGCTTAGAATGGCTGGGCTCTGAAGAACGATTAGGAACAGAATGCTCAGCATGGTTATAAACTCTCAGCGGGTATGATCAACAGGGATTTGAGACTGGTGGTTGTCACATTCTGTGTGTGTGTGTGTGTGTGTGTGTGTGTGTGTGTGTGGTTTTGTTCGTATTTTATGCTAACCATTTACTGCTTCTACTTTTTAAAATTCAATCAGAGATGTTCTTTTAAAACCTATGCAACAGGGCCAGGGATGTAGCTCAGGGTCACAGCGCCTGCCTAGCAAGTCCGGAGTCCAGAGTTCGACTGCCGGTACCAAAAACAAAATAGTGAAAAAAAAAAAACAAATAAGTACAATAAAACCCATGCAACAGCCTAGACAACATGGCTTCGCACATTATCTGCAAACCCACCAGGGCAAACGCGGCTCGTTCCAGAGCTGGAGGCTTTCACCTTAGAGCTCACAGCCTTACGCACGAGAAAACAGAAGCTGACAGGGGGCCAGAGGGGGACCCCGTAGCACGTCTGCGCACGCACGCCCCGTGCCTTCCGCTGGCCCCGCCCACGGCGCCTGCTCATCCCCACCACGTGCTGGCCACCGGTCACTGCCAGGGCCCAGCACCCTTCGCAGTCTGTTTCTACTTTCACCTAATAACCTGGCTTGGGCAACAGGGGCACCAGTCAGTCAACTGAGGGCAGTGCGGTGAGCCTGCGGCGCGCTGTGCTGCAGTGAGAGCTATCATCACGGAAAGCTCTGAAAGCTCGGCCATCACCGAGCTAGGGGGACCCTGAGGAGGAGGAAAGTGGATATAGGCAGATACAAAGAAATTAGGAGAAAATGCTCCCAAATGTTAACAACTATAGCAGACAAACTGCAAAATTGTTGTTGTTGTTGTTACTATTATTTGGGGACCAGGATTCGAACTCAGGACTTTGTGCTCACCAGGCAGGTGCTTGTGCCACTGGGTTATAACCCTAGCTCCAAATGGTGAGATTATGAGGGCTTTCTCCTTCACATGCTTTCACAGTTCCAAAATGTTTCCAAAGCAAAGCATGTGTAACTTAAAAGATAAGAAATACAAATATTAAATAAAAAGAAACAGCGCGGCATGCTCTGAGTCGCCCAGACCTGCCCTGGAGACTTGCTGGTATTCCTGCTGTTGGCCCGAATCAGCCAAGGCCTCCTGTTCTCCTTGCCAATGATTGGGCTGGGGAACCAGCAGGTGACCAGCTCTGGCCAATAATACGCAAGAGGAAGTCCAGCCGGGAAGAGGTGCCCCCCCAAAGGTCTGCAGAGACGAGTGGTCTCGTCTCTTCCTCCAGATACACTTTCAGAGGATGCCCTGAGTTTGGGACTGAAGAAAGAGCCAATGGAAACGTAGAGAAGCAGAATCGGAGCCTGGACATACCCTGCCTGGAAGCCCACTGCCCCAGACGCAATGCCACAGGAGATCAATTTCTTCTGGAGCTGGCTTCCTTACTGCCAAGAGCTCTTAAGCATAGGTGCATCCGGTATAAAGCAAAGCCACTCAAGAGCCTCTTCCAACACACAGAAGAGGCAGCTGCTGGGGTCCTGGGATCCCCGCTTAGGAGCGCCCCTCCTGCGGGGGTCCAACTGCGCCTTGCTGCAAACCTGCACTCTCAGCAGTCCCACACAGGTCCCCAGAAACATCTCCACGTAAAAGAGCGCTAAGAATTCCTCCAGAAGGCCCGCCACCCTCCGCGCTGCAAAGGAGCCTAAGCCAGAAATGAGCAGCTGTGCAATGGCTCACATCTTTGATGTAGTTCATCTCTTCTTTCAGCTGACTGGTCGACCAGCCGTACACCACCATTTCCTTCTGCTGGTTCTGGTCAGATCTTCGAACCACACCATAAACCACGCCCTGAGGAAGTTTCCTGGTCGATTCTCCATTGCTTAGTTCTGGTGGCTGAAAGGGTAGGAACAGAGAAAAAGCACAGTGAATCCGTAGGCCTGGAGGAAACAGTGGTGACAGGGGCCGGCCCGTGGCGTGGGAACATAGGGAGCGGGTCCCCCTCTGGGTGCCTGCTTGCAGTGACACGGGTGGACACCCAGCCTGCTCTCTGTGGCCAAGTGGTCCCGGCATGGGCCAGGCCTGCCTTTACCCTGGTGGAGAAGCCCTTGTGTCCACTTCTGCCATGACCCTGTCCAGCAACCTTGTGACGCAGCTGCACAGCCCTGCCCTCCTGCAGGGGGCAGTCTTTCCTAATTCCCACTAAGGTGACAGAAGCACTTGCAACAGGACACAGGGATTTGAAACCTCGCACCCTGGGTCATGCTGTTTTTCCTCTTAGACTGGTCGGTCTGATGACTCCCACCTTATTACTAAGTATGCGGCCTGACATGTGGGAGGTTGAGATCGCGGTCACCTGGCAGCCACCCTGTGCTCCAGAACAGGGCTGACCCAGCAGAGTTCTGAGAAGAGGTGGGGTCAGTACACAACTTGTTGTGACTATTCATGAACTATTTCTAAAAAGCCAGACAGAGGCAGTCTGACTCGAGCCCCAAGGAATCTTCCCTTCCTGCAAGCTGAGCTCTAATTACTTCAATTAGAGATTGCTGGCTGTTGAAAGGCAGATCCCCCTAAGGATCGCCAGCCCACGTCACATACACTTGTCTGCCACGGAGCCTGGGAAGCAGGAAGGGAGGCCTGAAGGCTCGCTGGGCTCTCAGGGCTGGGGTGCTCCTCACCCCGCTCCGTGCTGGAGGCCGCTGTCTGTCAGCGAGGTTGTTCTCCACTTCCTAGCTGCGGAATCTGAAGTTCAGAGACACAAAAGAACTTGCCAAGGATGGGAGTGAAAAGAAAACAAATGAGAAAAGAAGGATAAAAGGGAAATAAGCTGTGTAAACAGGGAGGAGCAGAGGGGTTGAAGGGAGGAGAGGGGAACAGGAGCAAAAGAGAGGCGAGACCTGGGCTGCGCAGGTATAAATCCCCTGTGGCGAGTGTGGCCGATATGCATGCTTACAATGTACCCACAAACCCAACAGTAACACAGGAACTTGCTAAGGGTTGCACAGGTCCGTGCCAGCCAGCGCTGCATGACTACTCTGGGGCCGTGTTCTCAGACAGCAGGCTGTGCCAGGTACGGGATAAGGAGCCACAGAGCAGCAGCCTCTGCATCTTGGAGGGGACCGAGACAGCCAGGGAGCCAGGCCCTCAGCAGGGCTTCCCAGAGGCACCGGCTCCTGTAGCATCCCTGGGGCACCCTGACCTGAGGGAGCCCCCACTGCAGATGCCCGAGCCCCGGGGGGTTGGGGCTCTCCTACCCTCCTGGGTACTGGGATGACAGGTATGCACCTCCACACCCAGCACTAAACTTTTCTTAAAAGCCTAGAATAAGACACATGACAAATTATTAGCATCAGTGACCTCTGAGCAGGTTGTGGGGTGGCACCAGAGTGCTGGGGCTGGCATGGCTTCGGTGTTTGCTTATGTACTTCTGCCTTCTGTGCTTACTTTTTTTTTTTTTTTTAACAATTAGAGATTTTTATCAGGAAGCAAAGAGTTCCCTCAAGTCCACCTTCTGTACCTGCTTGGGGGAGGGGAGCCTAGAGGGTCTGCCCGCACCACACACACATTCTTCCACCGCCAGCACCCCGGAAGGGGCTCCCATGTGCGAGGAGTGGGCAGTCCCGGCCCCGTGGGCGGTCACAGGCCCCGTGGCCACAGTGGGCCTCAGCTAAAGAACAGCCCCGTGAAACTGCCTGCACAGTAGAAAAACCAAGCTCCAACTTGAACCCCGACTCCACCCAGTTCCTGCAAAACAAAGGCTGGGTGGGCAGAGCACTGTCAAGGGGGCCGGAGCCCGGGGTTTTGGGCGGGGAGACACTGCTGAGGGCACAGAATGAGTGTCACATCCCCATGTTTGTTTTAAGAATTCATGTGTTTGCTCCAGTCATGGTGGTGCCCTTGGGAGGCTGAGGCACGGGGGTCCCCCATTCCAGCCCAGCCTGCCTGACCCCATCTCCACACAATAATGAGGAATATGTGTCTGAAACCTCACCATTTCCTCAGTAGGCAGGTTGTCGCTAAGTTCTTGCTCACTCTGTCATGGGGTTGGGGAGTGGGGAGCGCACAGAAAGCCAAACGTTATTGTGGAGCTGAGCCATTTTTATTTTATTTTTTATTTATTTATTTATTTTTTATTTTATTTTTTTGTGGGACCAGGGTTCGAACTCACGACCTTGCACTTGCCCAGCAGGCACTTGTGCCTCGGAGCTATCTCCCCAGCCCCTATTTTATTTTTTTAAAAAAGAAACCGTAAAAGTTATTGACTTGTCAGAATCTAAACCAGAGACTTCAGAGCTATGGCCCCAGCTCCCGAGGAAGGGAAGGGAAGCCGAGCGCCATGTGAAGAAGGCGGGGAGGAGACAGGCTTGCTGCCCGAGGACATTGCTCTCCATCTCGTCCCGCCCTCGCCCTGCTGTGTGCGTGGCAGGGTGGCAGCACTGAGCTTCCTCTGGCTTTCCAAATCTCCACTGCCTCAGACTGGCTGAGAATCAGGACAGCAAGCCTGTCCCCGAGTCTCAGGGGCACAGATGCAGGAGCCGGGCCCTCACGCCGGCGCCATCGGAGGGGCCGGCCTGGAGGGCCCCGTACCCTGGCAGGCCAGCTCCGGCTTCAGGAGGCTGACCTTGTTTGTCTCCTTTCCCCGCTCCGACAACCTTCAGCACCCAGCAGAGACAGACACACAGTGACTTCCTAAATAAACATTTGCTGAGTGACTGAGGACTACAAAACTAGAGGCAGTTTGGGGACCAGGCCACGCGGTCCAGCCCACGGACACCTCTCTTCCTTCCTCTTAGATGGACGACTGGAGAGCTCCTGTTTACTACCCCAGCTGCAGAAAAGCTCCAAAGAACAGAGGGGATCATGTTTACACAACGTCAGCGTGCTTGCAAAGCCAACCTGGAGAACGCAGGGAAGATAACCAGAGCCGCCACGGTAGGCAACGTTGACGGTGAAGCTTTCTCTGCTGCTGCCTTTACAATGTCTCTCTGCGAGGTGAATATTAATTTTTAGGGATGACAAAAGTATCGTGACACTATTCAGAAAGTATCTGTAAGGGTAACATGGCAGAATATTTGGGGCCTACTTCTTTAGACTCACGGGGGTGACTTGGCCCGGTGAGGGCAGAGACTCCACACACTCTGCCTTCCTTTTGTACATGTTTCAATGTTCCATATGTAAAGGGTTCTAACTGTCTTTACAGTGATACTTGATATTTAAAAAATCCGAATTTGGAAGTATATCTGAGACCCAGGACACACCATCTTTCTGGGTATTCCGGCCATTGAGAGCAAATCTCCTCGAAAACAAAAGCCCCAATCAATGTGGGGATGGAAAGAAATTTATTAGTGAAGAAGGGAAAGGGGAACAACCAAGGGACAAGGCCTCTTCCCCTGCCCCGAAGCGACAGGCCTCGGGAGGAAGAACTGGTGTGACAGTCCGTGAGGGTGTGTCCTGCGAGCGTACACAGCTTGCAGCCTACCTCCAACCTCCGCCACGGCTGCGCTCCCTGGAGACACAATGAGCAGCAAGCCCCTGAGGACCTGGAAAGGAAGGGCCGGCCACGTAGCTCCGAGAACTAAAGCGCCTGCTTCGGTAGACCCAGGGACTGGGTTTTGATCCCCAGCATGCCATCCTGGGGCACAATGAGATGGCAAATAAGACTGGGCAGGGGGCCGGCCAAAGAGTTCAGCTGATTAAAGCATCTGCAAGCAGGTGCACGGGCTGGGGGTTTGGTCCCTGGGCCTGCTGTGCCAGCCCCATGCCTGGGGCACACTGAGATGGCAATTGAGACTGGGCATGGTGGCACATGCCTATAATCCCATCTCTCAGGAGGCTGAAAACAGGATGATCACTATGAGTCTGATCTAGTAGTGAGATCCTAAATACCCTGTAGACCTTTCCTTAGAATACAAAGAAAGAAAGAAAGAAAGAAACAAAGAAAGAAAGAAAGAAAGAAAGAGACTTGGCATTGTGGCACGTGCCTATAATCCCAGGGCTTGGGAGGCTGAGAACAGGAGGATCACTATGAATCCGATCTGTGTAGTGAGACCTTGTAGACCCTGTACTAAATACATTTAGAAAGAGAGAGAAAGAGAGAAGAAAGAAAGAAAGAAAGCTGGAAAGGAGGACCAACTGTAGAAAGGCAACCCCGTCTCAATCCCTGCTGTCAAGAGCTGACTGACCCCAGAGTGCCTTGGATTAGTGAGGCCAAGGACAGCTGGCCACATTTTCCAACTCCTGAATTAGAGTAAGACTTGATACAGCACGGCCGGCACCATGAAGCCAGAGGCATACCTGCCAGGCGCACCGCCAGCCCCCAATCCTGGGCCCAAGGAGAAGCGCACGTAGAGCAAGGACAGCAGGCCAGCCGCGCGGGCTTGAGCTGTGCTGACACGGGTAAAGCACCCATCTGTCTCGACACAGGGACTGAGCTGTGCACAGGGAGAGAATCCAGCAGCCGGGGGCTTCCAGGGGAATAAGTGACTGCAGAAACACAGCTTCACTACCTTACACTGGTAGCAGCAGAGGCCAGGACAGCAGTGGGTGGGTCACACAGCCAGGCTGCCAGTGCGACTCCGGAGGATCATGACAGGAAGGAGCCAGAGCAGGCCGTTAGGGCATGACAGCCTGGCTG
>PVJA010016114.1:31080-44170 GCA_004027025.1 Myocastor coypus
CAGGCTGGTCTCGAACTCGCACTGATCCTCCTGCCTCAGCCTCCCGAGTGCTGGGATTACAGGCGTGCGCCACCACGCCTGGCTGACCTACTTTTAATAAAGGTAAAACCTTCCTACTGTTTGCACTTGTCTTGACCAATTCTTTGCTCAGGACAGAAAGAATCTAGAACCTAGAACCGAGAACCTAGAACCTGGAAGGGAACCGAAGCAACAAACCTGGTAACAAAATGACCTGGTGAAACAAAGGCCAGATTACCTCCTCCACATCTCACTTTGGCCTTTGTCTCTCTTGCCAAAGGGCAGCTGCTGCCCTGGCCCTGCCAAGAGCCTGTCCACAGGCATCCATCGCTCCTGCCGGCACGTGCAAGGATGCACGCCAGCCTGTCTGGCCTGTGGGTCCTTCCGTCTGTGTTCCTCGCCTGCTCACTACTCGTCATTACCTAGTTCTGCCTCTGCGACAAGAATGAATGTTAGAGCAGAACCCGAGGGCCTTTGCACATCCTGGCAGAGAAACAGGGAGGGGAGAGCCAGCCCTGTATTCTCAGAGAAATGGAAACCTTTAGTTTTCCGGAACATTTGTTATTTTGACAGTGTCACAGACCGCACAGGGACCACTTCCTCGATCGGTTCATGCTCCGACACAGACTAGTCGCCTTGAATATTTCAGTGAGACGGGAAAGGAAAACTCACAGCCAAGCCGAAGTGCCAGAGATGACAGCTTCAATAACAGCAGCCTCCCTGGACGCAGCCTCGAGCAGCACTTTACAGCTTCTATGCAGACTACAGCTGCCAGACTCAACAGCCTCCAGGTGAAAGGGAGGAACATCAGGGAGGGAAAAATCAGGAACTGCTTTTCTGGTGCCAGGTATGTAGGACACACCCTGGGTAGCTCTGCCTGGTGAAATATAAATACCCGAAGTAGACTTTGCCTGATAGCAGAACTCGAGCTGATGTTCCCAGGGCTACACGGCCAAGGACAGAGCAACCTTAGCACTGGGACTGCGCTTGCAGGGCGGCCTGAGCAGAGATAGCTACTCCCCTAAGCTACAGAAGACTGGAAAGTGGCTGTGTAGTCCAGAGGCTGCAAACAATAGTCCTAGGTCCTCCTTTAATGGGGAGGGGGCTGTTGGGCAGCTGATACCACCCTGATCTGACTGTAAACCTCAGCGACTGGCCTTGTGCTGTTTGCAAATGGCAGCCCACACACAGATGCATCAGCTGTACGGCCAGAAGAACACAGGCTCTGGGCTAACATCTGCAATTGCTAGGGGAGGAAATGGGGGCCCTGGAGATGAGCTGAAGGGCCTGGCATTGCCTTGGCAGATGAGAGATAGGCCAGGAAGCCCAGGCCTCTGCCACCCTCCAGGGCTGTAAGAGCCGTCTCTAGGAGGGTGCGCGCCACCCTTCTCCTCTGAATCATCTTGGCAGCCTCCCTCACCTGGCAACACTGTGCTGTATAAATAGCCAAGCCATCGGAACCTGCAGGATGACTCACTCAGCTTTAAGGGAAAGGGCCGTGAAGCCCGGTGGCGAGGGCTCCCGCCTCAGAAGTGCTGTGCTGCTCACGAGAGTTCCCAGTTCCCCGTGGACACTGTGTTTCTGCTTACCCTCACTCCGCTTTCCAGGCCCGAGAACAGCTGCTTCAATAGCAGGGGGCAGACTAGGGAGACAGTTCAGCGGCCTAAGTGTCTGCCTGGCAAGTGCAAGGGCCTGGGTTCAATCCCTGCCACACCAGCCCTGGAATGCCAGGCAGGCTGTGCCAGTCACCGAAACTGGGTGTGGTTATACACGCCTGTAATCCCAGCGCTGGTGAGGCTGAGATAGGAGGATCACTATGAGTCTGAGCTTCATAGTGAAACCCTGTACCAAATAAGTAAGTAAATAAATAAATAAATGATTTTTTTTTTTTTTTTTTTTTTTAAAAAAGCAGGAAGCAACGAAGGGCATCTACAATCCTGGACGTGGCAGCTGAAATACTGTCCATGTCACAGCAGCCCGTCGAGCTGCAGAGGACTCCGCCACCACGAGGGCCCATCAGCCAGATCAGACTCTTCAGATTTCACCCAGAATCAGCAAGGTGCTATTTCAGCACACGCATCTCATGGTTGGCACTGGTTCTGTGAAGTGTGTGCATGCGTGCATGTGTGTGTGTGCATGTGTGTGTCCGTGCACACAAAGAAATAGAGGGCATACGAATTTGAATACATATGTTCATAAGGTGCTTTGGATATGATAGATACTTAATTTCTAAGCTATCTATGACCAATCTTACTTTAACATTCCACAGTTTTATAAGCACATCCCGTATTTATCCATTTCCCATCTTGAAATGTGTCCCAACAAACTGTTCAACATTCCTTCTCCCGTATTCTAGATTTTCAAATATACAAACAAAAGTCCACTGCTATTGCACCTAACTGTCCATAGAATGCAAAATATAACACAAAGAAACTTCCTATAGGTTGAACAGCGCCCACAAAGACAGGGCAGACTGCAGACCGCTGATGCCTCCCAAGCTGACCTTGTCTGGAGACAGGGCTGAGTACAGATGAGGTTTTTAGAGTGAGCCTTACCCCACTCTTCCTGGCATCCTTCAAGAAAGGGGGAAGTCTAGACTCCGACAGACACAAACCCAGGAGTGCTGCATGTCGTGGGGACTGCAGTGATACGGCCACAGCCAGGGCTAAGAACCCCCAGAAGCAGGGCCCGGAAGCACCCTGTCCCTGCAGCTCCAGCAGGAACGTCTTGGCACCAGCCCTCCAGGGACCCAGGCTTGGACAGGACAGAGTCCTCACTCAAGCCATGCGGACTGTGGACTTCACAGCAGCCCAAGGAAACCGACACCAAATGCAATCATCACGCTCAAGAGTCAGTCATTATTATTTTTTTAAAGAAACTTTTTTTTTCTAATTTTATTTATCTATTTATTTGGTACAGGGTCTCACTACACAGCTCAGACTCACAGTGATCCTACTGCCTGAGCCTCCCCAGAGCTGAGATTACAGGCCTGCTCTGCCACGCTGGGCTTCAGTGGCCAGCTCAGCACAGAACTGGCACGGCATACAGTGTCAGAGATCGAGCTCAGGTCCTTGCACTTGCCAGGCAGGTGCTTAGACTGCTGAGCTGTCTCCCCAGCCCAAGGGTCATTCATGAAACAGCTGCCCACGACAAGGCAGGGAGCCGCTGACCTCTGAGGGGACAATGAGAAGAAGCTGCTTCTGTTATTGGCGGGGATGTCACACACGCTCTACAGAGGCAGTCTGTCCCTACGTGGCGCTCTCCCAGCAGTGGCCGGGGACTGCACGAGAGACACAGCCTGAAGCCTGGAGCCTGCAGTCCTGGAGGAGAGCAGCCAAGGCACTGGGAGGCCAGCTGGAGCAAAGTTTCCGCTGGGCTGCAGAGTGAACTGAGAGGCGGCTGTGGAGACCCCACAGCCCACAGAGGTTCTGAGGGAGCCATGAGCAGCCCTCTCTGGTGGGCACCGATCAGCCCAGGGAGCAGTGTTGGTTGGTTTTGGCTGAGCTGCAGTTGGTGCAGACAGGTCGCCTGAGAGGACTGGGCATCAGGAATGAGCCCAGACTGGTGGCTCCTCACTGGGGCAGAAGCCCAGCAGCCGCACTGGGCGTTGATGTGGTTGTCATACTTGGGGTGTCACTGCTGTCTCTAAGGCTGCGTCTTCACTGCCATCTCTGTGAGGGCGGCCAGGGCCCAGGGCTAATTCCCAGGGGGCTGCATGAGGAGGACAGTTCTACTAAAAATAAACCATCACAGAAGGGCTCAGATCCTGAAAGAGCAAGGGTTTGTTTCTGGAGGAAAGATGGGGACCAAGGCAGAGGCTGCCCTGGGTGGGGGGTCAGACTCTCAGAGTAGTAGGTGGAGGACATAGCCCCAGAACCCCTCCCTCTGCCCCCCCCACCCCAGCCTCCCCAGGGGACCCAAATACATGTAACACCTGATGTGGCAGACACGGGAACCCCACCTGGATGGACACCTGCTGGGGGAGGCACTTCCACAGTGCGTGCTGTGCCAGGACGCCCAAGCTGTGAGCCTGTATCCCGTTCAGACTCCCAGCGCTGCCTCAAACTTCTGGAGAATCTGCTCACAGAAGTGGTACAGATTTCATGTTTTTAAATGCCGACGTCAGGGGATACACCTTCAAATACTGGGAGTGCGGTTCGCAGAAGGAGTGCAGAGATGAGGCTGGGCAAGGAGGGAGGGGGTGAGCTGAGCACCTTCCAGGTAAGGCGAGGCCTCTGGCCCCAGGCCTCATAGACAGATCCTCCGATGTCAGCGGTGGGCAGAACCAGGAGGCAGGGCTTGCTGCGGGGGCCAGGGAGGCTCACGGGAAGGAGAAGGATGCAGAAGGCCCAGCCCAGGAGGGCGGAGGGGAAGCAGGACAGCCAGCCCGGGAGGGGCATGACTGAAGGAGGGGCCAGGGAAGGGCGAGCTCCAGGACCCTGGGTTTGGGCTCTCAGGCAGTAGGTGGGTACTCAGCCACCAGCTTCTAACCCTGCCTACAGGTGCTCCACGTGCAAGGCATGACTACCTCTCTCGGAAGCATCATCAAGACAGATGGAGAGATGGGCAGCTAGAGTCTAGCGGCCCACCTGTGAACTACAGAAAGGAGCCCCTGGCACCCGAGGCCTCCCTGAGAGGAAGAGCGGAAATGTAAAGGGCACCAGGCACTGAGCCTGACCCTGACCCTGACTCTGACCCTGACCCTGACCCTGAGGCTGACCCTGACCCTGACCCTGACCATAACCATAACAGCACACCAAGCCTCTGGCCTGGATATAATTGTCCCCAGCTGCATCGGAACACCTTGGTGCAGCTGGGTGAGGGCAGCCTCCTCGGCACACCTTCCAGGGCACACCTGCACCAGGAGAAATTCCTCTCCAATGACGTAAGCCCAGGGACAGAGGATGTCCAGCTGGCAGAACCACTCAGGTCTCACCAGCTGCCCCACGGCATCCCAGAATATGAAGCAGCTGCTATAGCAACATTAGAGAATAAGGCCCAGCTGCTCGGGGCCGGCCGCACCTCTCACAGCCCTGGGAACCCTCCTTAAGGACGTCTTTTCTGGAATCAGTCAGAACTTCAAGGATCCACCTCCAGATCCAGGCCGCGCTAGCCCAGGCACTGCGCACTGCACCTCAGAGGGTCCAGCGGCATCTGGCCCAGAAGGTCGCCCAGAGCTCTGGGGGCCTTGGGAGTCTGTGGGTTGGGGGAGGGGCAAGGGCTTTGGAACCGCATCAGAAGCGACCCGCCCAGCACCCTCACTAGTGTGTGGACTCCCGGTGACTCACGCCCAGGACCCAGGCAGGACACGGTGGCCACGCCTCTCAGAATGGCCATCGGGTCACCACCAGAGCCTTCAAGTCCTGCCGCCACCCCAGACTTCAGTCCAGAGAAACAGCCACCCCGCCCTCCTCTCTACTCCAGTTCTCAGGGTGAGTCATGGCCTCTGCGCTCCGTCCGCCCAGCGCAGGGCACCAGGGCACAGTGGCCACCCGGACTTTCCCCATGCTTCTGGGAGCTGGGGAGTCCAAAAAGAGGATGTATGCAGAGGGATATGGGGAGGGTGCCGGCCACCACCAGGGCCACCTCCGCCCGGTCACATAGGTAGGCTCCGTGGACAACGCACAGGCTGAAGGTCTGGCCGCGCCGCAAGCCCGAAAGGCACCACTCAAAATGGAGGGCTCCCAGCTAACTCATGGCTCCTCCTTCCAGTGCTTCACTCTCCAAGGGGCCGCAGCCCTTGGCCAGGACAGCCCCGGGGCCTGCGTCCTACCCTATGCCTAAACTTGGCTTCTCCTTCAGAGACGGAGGCTTATTGTGAGCAGTTCCTGTGCCCAGAGCCACCCGTTAAAGGGACAGGCCGGGCGGGTGGGCTGTGCAGAGGGCCATCCCCCACCCCCACCCCCGCCATGGGGCCGGCAGGAGAGCCCCCACTTCCGCACCTCTGTGGTTATGACCTTCTGTCCCCAGAGATTTTCTTTGGTGTGTGTGCAGTGCCACAGAGGAGCTGAAGTTGGCTTGCATCTGCACAGGGACATAGCCACGGGGAGGAAAGCGGGCATTTATGCAGTGCTCCCTGCTACGTGGCTCATACTCAGAATCGCATAATTCCTGCCACGTGCTTCTTCTTACACACTTGGCTGACGTGAGATCTACCCAAGGCTCACTCATGATTTCAGGTTAAAGACTCCTCAGCGTCTCTTTCCTGGAACAGGCTGTCATCTTTCAAACAACATGGAATTCACAGAGGGGTTCAGGCTGACTGCTCTTATAGAATGCCCCCCACTTGGGGTTCCTCTGCTCCTGCTGTTAGCACAGCTGGGTCAGGACCAGGTGACGGTGTGCACTTACGAGCTGAGTCAGCCTGGAGGGAAGTGACAGTGGGCCGTGTCTGTCAGACACCCAGCTGGTCCACCTGGTTGTACGGTCACCCACCGTCCCTTCTAAATCAGTGTGGTCCTATTGGTGATACTTCGAGATATGTGAGTATCCTGGGCCACTGTCACCTCTCATTAATTAATAAGCTGGGGTTGTAGAAAAGCCTTGCCTCCCTCTCTCCCTCTCTCCCTCCCCCTCCCTCTTGAATTAGCGCTGTGGATTTTATTATTGTCATTATTTATTGTTACTATTATTCAGGGTATCCTAACCTACCAAAAGCGATCCATCCCTTATCAGAAATGTTCCGGGCCAGAAGTGTTTCCGATTTGGGAGTGTTTTGGATTTTGTGCATAGACTTTAGCAGCTGAGCACCCCTAGTCCAAAACCTTAAAAACCTGAATACTCCAAATCTAAAGCATTTTGAGCACCATGTTGATTATTCAAGAAGTCACGGGTTTTGGAGCATTTTGAAGGGAGGATTTTTACAATTAGAGCTGTTCAGCCTACGCTGTTATTATTCTTGCTTGGACAAGTGGCAGGGGTGTTGAGACAGAGTCTTATCAGTGTAGCACAGGCTGGCTTGAACTTGTAGTGATCCTCCTGCCTCAGCCTCATGAGTGCAAAGGTTACAGGCATGCATCACCACACCCAGCTGCCATTACTGTTTTTGCAGTATCAGGGCTCAAACTCGGGACCTTGAGCTTCCGAGGCAGGCGCTTATGCTGCTGAGCTGTCTCCCCAGCCCTTCATTACTGACTTTGGGGCTCCTGTTCTCCCCAGGCTGGCCACACAGAGCCCTCCCAGCCCAGTCTGGGTCCTCAGCCCAAACATCACTTGCCTCTGAGCACTGCCCTATTCAAGGCGTCCCAAGCGCAGCTATTGTCTCCCCAGTTCTCCCCAAGAACCCACAAGCCCCAGGTCCCTTCCGCCGGCTGGCTCCTGTCACCCTTCTGCAGTCAGGACCTCAGCTTCTTTGCCCCACTCCCGGCCTCTGGCATCCACCATCCCATGAGACCCTCTGGAGTTTTGTCTTTCATGGGGAACAGAAAGGCAGGGTGGGAGGGAGGGAGACAGAGCTGGCAGTGTGCCTGGGGACACAGCACTCCCAGCCCCGGCTGGCAGGAGCCTTCTCTGTGCTGGTAGAGAACTCCCTGCTTCATGGCCCTGCTGACAGACTTTGCATGTCACTTTATTATTTTAGATCCATATAAGCATGTGCCCAGGAAGAACTCCACCTGGTCCCTGTGCTCCTGTCTTCTCTTGCCTATGGGTCCCCACGAGTCCTGCTGCTGCTCAGACTCTGCAAAACATGCGGTGCTTCTGTTCCTGGCCTTCCTCGTCTCACCCGTGTATCTGCTCCAAGGATGACAGGTATGTCTAAGTCCACCACTCTGGTCCCTCCTGTTCTCTCGGAGCCTGGCACTCAGTGGCCCTCTGCACCTTGGTAGCGCCTGCCCTGCTGTCGCCTGACCCCTCCTCTTTGTTCCCAGAGCACTCTCAAGCTGCTGGGCCTGAGCAGTGGTGTGACATCACCCCACAGCTCACCTGGAAAGCAGTGAGTCCTTCCACAGCAAGGGCAAGGTCACACTTGTCCCCACGGTCTGCACATCAACGTAGGGCTGGCACACACATTTGTTTGCCGAGCTCCTAGTTCCAGCCAGGGGAGTGTCCTTCACACACACCAGGGTCACCTCAAGGCCCAGCCGGGCTTCCAGTGGCCACGCCCAGCACCGAGGGACCTCTCAGAGGGTCCCTCAATTCGGCCACTCCAGGCTGCGTCAGCCACAGTCCCTGTCACCAAGCTAGTTATCTCCAAAATGTCACAGAGCCCGTGTTCACCAAGGAATGGAACTCAAATGGCCCAGCAATAGCAAGGGCTTGACCTCCAGAGGACAGGGACAGAGGTCAGGACGCTGCTCCCCTGAGTGGCCCGGTGAGGGATGCTGGGTGTGGATCATGCTGGACACTGAGGGGCCTCACCTGCTCCTTCCTCGGGATCTGCTTTTCCATTTGCTCGGGGGCTGGGCTCTCGGGAGGCACGGTGAGTCGCAGTCTGCAGACATTTGCCTAGAGGAGAAGAGCAAGGTCCATCAGGAAGCAGCGCCGAGCCCGGTGCCCTGGGAGCCCTGCTGGCAGTGCCCGCCCTGACAGTGGGGCCACTGCACCAATCACACGGGTGACCGGGAGGGTGAGGCCATGCCTGCCTGGCCCAGCACAGGAGCCACCAGCCTTGGGCTCAAAACAGAGAAATCGCTGATGACTTCAGAGACTTCAAACTGTTTCATATGGCTCAGGCTTTCCAGCAACCTGGGCAGAATAATCTCACTTTGCAGGCGCCAGCCATGCACAGCTAGCAGAGCCGCCGCCGGAACATACACAGCGACGCCCTCCAAGGCACAGGCTCTGGCGCCCAGGGCAGCAGGTGCCCTTCCTTTGCCTTTGTATTTAACTCTTCTGCAACAGCGTGTGGTACTTGATCACGACGCCCTTCCGGGGCACTGTCTCAATAGCACCGCCCACACCATCCAACAGATCGATGCTGCTCAGGCCGCCCTGGAAAGCTGGGTGTGTGAGGAGACACAGCAGTGCGTACACATGGCCAAAGAGCATCAGCCTCAGAAGGAAACTGAGAAACACGCACGCACACACACACACACACACACACACACACACACACACACACACAAGGGCTGGTGTGACCCCACTGAGCTTTGAGCTTCGGCACCTCGGGCAAGCAGACTTAGGGACCAAAGGCTGAATGGTGGGCGGGACAGGTGCCAGCCCTCGCTGGGTGTGAGCGTCAGCAGGCGAGGTGCCAGGGCAGCTGGCGATCTCTGCACCCGCTCTAAATGCACACAGAGCCACTTGGTGGGCTCACTTACAATCTAAACAAAGCGCAAAACCCCAAATCAAGCCCCCTATATTTTCTGAACACAGACTAGACGTAGGACAGCCAAAAAGGCACAGAAGACAAGAGGGCCGCAAGTGCGGACTGATTAAGCAGCCGAGCCCCTCGCTGGCCAGCCATGGCACTGCGCTCCCTGTGGACAGCCCTTCTCAGTTCTCACTAGCTCACTATGGGCAGTCAAGACAGCTCTCTGAGATGCTGCAATAAGGGGACCCAAGTGACTCCCAGGTCCAGGGCTAGGATGCAGCTCAGAGCAGGGTACTTTCCTGGAGCTCATAAGACCCTTGACTCAATCTTCTGCACACATGCACACACACACACACACACACACGCCAGGCTAGATTGTACTATTTCTCTTAAAATTCAAAAGCAGTGGCCCAAACTAGAACTTGCATGGTCTATCAATATTCCACCAACAAAAGCCGGCTGGCTCAAGCAGTTTCCCTGAGTCCCACCTGCACTATGAAGGGCAGGTCTGACAATAGCGGCTCACCACGCACCCAGCACTCGCCGTACGCCAGGCGCCCTCTGAGGGCTTTACACTCCTCTGGTCCCCCTGGGACCCTGGCTGGGCAGAGGTGCTCCCAAAGCCCTGCCTCCAAGGAGGATGCTAGCTCTGAGGGGCCTCGGAGGGCAAAACAGCAGCACTGAGGCCTAAGCCCGGGCAGTCTCCACGGCCTGTGCCTTAGCCCTTGCATGGTTCGATGAAATGCCACAGGGAGGTGGCAAACGGACAGCACGTGCTACCACTAAAGCTCTGCAAGGCCCGCCGCCACTGCCTCGGGGGCTCGGCCCACAGCAACGCCGCTGCCATCTTTATGGGTTCAACTGTGCACCCCTGTGATTCTCATGCTACACTCCCACCCTCAATTCTCGTACTTGGGCCCTGTTAGACTTAGGACCTTTCCAGAGGCAGTCAAGTAAAAATGAGGACACAGGCATGACCCTAAAACAAAATGACTGGTGTCATTAGGAAAGTGGGAAACTGGGACACAGGTTGGATGGGGAGACCACTACAGTCATCTGCAAGCTGAGAGCAGCCCAAATGGGCCAGGTCCTCACAGCCCTCTGAAGGGACCGAGGCTGCTGACCCCTTAGATTCGGGCTGCTGGCCTCTAGGCCTTTCTGCCACAGATCCAGGCTGTGTATTGCTGCAGCCGTGAGGTGTGTGGCGGTTGTTATGGAATCCCCAGCAAAATAACTTCTCCTTCCCTCCTCCGTCCAGCCCAACCTGAGCACAGGGTCACAGATCCGTATTAGCTGACAGGCCACCTCTAAGCAGCAGCCCCTGCCCAGACACCAAGGGTGCCTACATCCCACCACATCCCAGCCTGTGAGAATCATGTCCAGGAAAGAATATCTAGCATGCACCTAGCCTCTGTGAGTGTTAGACATTTCTGTTACTATCTAGATAACATCGTTTCCCTATACCCGCTCCACAGTGAAGCAGGTGTATTTGGCTTGAGGGCCTTGAGTCAGTGGATCTAGGCCTTTAGGTCTGTGATGCCTTTTGATTGGCCAATGGCCTTAGCCATGTGATCCCAAAGCACCATCTGACTGGCTGATTATTCTAGCCAAGTGATCCCTAGGAGCCTTTTGATTGGTTGGCAACCTAGTCAGTCACTCCTCAGGGTCATAGAAAGGGGACCACAGGAGTCACCAAGAAGTGAGATGGCTGCTGTCCCCTGCTGGCCCAGATAATGGTTTTCCTCAGATGCTCCCACCCCGAGCTCTGTGTAGGGTAGATACTGCCCCAGAGTAAGCACAATGTATAAAATAAAAGGAACTTGTGAAATAACACTTTTGACTTCAAAACTCTGTGGCAGGTGAGCAGGTGCTTGAGGCTCCCCCCGGGGCCCTGCCTCCCTGCAGCTCCTCTGACCACAGGCACTTTGAGGTGGCATGAAAGGGCAAGGCCATTATCTCCTAAATGCCAACACACAGCCCATGACAGGGCACCAGCAATTTAGACCCAGCCTGAGAGGACTGCACACGCCCCTTCCCAGCAAGATGGCCGAGGCACTGCCGCAGAACAGAATGGTAAAACAATCCCAGTTTTCTTTTTCAAATATGCCCTAATAATTTGTGTAGACTTGAACAAAGATAAAAAAATTCCTTAAGGACACCCAACTATGGATGTTTATCTCTGAGAAATAGTATTTCTCTAGTATTTATAATGATTACTTGGGGAGGGCTCGTGCTTGCCAGGCAGGGACTCTGCTGAGCTATTCCTGGCCCACCGCTGCTTTTAAAATTAGTATCAGTCCAGTTAGAGAAATAACAAAGGCTGAAAGAGAATGTTTGAGAGAGTCAGAAACCACTCCTCCCTACATCCACAGGACAGTTTCAGGAGCAGCAAACAGAACGTCTAGAAGTCTAGAAAGAGCTCTGAACTCCTAACAGAAATGCCACAAAAAATAACACAGGCCACAGCTGGGCTGACCCAGCGTCCACTCTGTCACTGCAGTGACCGGAGAAAGTCCCGGGGATGAGCTCGGCCAGCAGGGCTCATTTCTGCATGCTTATGACGCCAGTCACCATGGTTTCAGGAAACTCAGGCACGCAATTCACAGAGCCGCTCTGAATAAGTGGCACCTGGGAGGCAGGTGGGCTGCCTTGCTGCCAGGAGCCCCACAGCAGCTGTTTCTGCCCTTGAGCTCTGAACTGGGTAGAGATTGCACACAAGCACCACCTGTGCTGCTGTTGGACCAGGTCGGAAATAGGAAGCGCCAGTCCTCTCCCCTGGAGCAGGGCAGGCAGCTGCGCACAGCAGGCCGCATGCCCAGGTGCTGGGCACGACGACTCATAAAATGGCTTTAAGGGCATGTGACGAGAAAACAGCTGTGCCCGCAAAGAGTTCATGCTCTAGAAGCATCCTCCAGTGAGGCCAGCGGGAGCGCACAGCAGCCTTGGGTCTGAAGCAGGTGAACTTGCACCTCCTGAGTGTCCACGAGGCCCTGACACCTGTGAGCTAGGAGACCCTTGGCAGGCTGCTCAGTCATCCGTGCTTTGGTTACTTTCACTGTAAAATGGCTGACCGCACTGCAGCCTGTAAGGACTGTGGGGAGGGTTAAAACAGCTACCCTGTGAAGGGCTTAGAGCATTTTCTGGCACACACAAAAGCATCTGCAAGTGTTCTGCATTATCGTGGGTAGACGGGAAGTAGAACCTGGGCCTTCAGTGGAGGTGGGGATGTTGGGGAGGGGAGGGTCCAAGAAATGGCCCTGGAGCTGGGCACAGAAAGGCCTTCCAGATCTGGAGGCTTGGCGAGTCCACCAGCCTGGCAGCAGGTGCTAGCGCCAAGGCCACTCCGGCAGGCCAAAGGCACAGCGGCTGGCATCCTCCACCACCGAGCTAGAGGAGGAGAGGAAAACAGGGAGATGGGCCAGGGCCACGCTCTGCCAGTCCGAGAGTGCAGCACAGAGAAGATGTGAAGGCGCTGGTGGAGGACAAGGAGGAGCCACTCAAAGCTCCCGAGGAAGAGGGAGAGGCTGACTCTGCTCGGTCAGTGCGCCTGCTGGCAGCCTCTGAGGCCCTGCTGTGTTCTCCGCTCTTCAAAATGGGCTGAGGGACTAAATCTTGACCCTAGTCTATCACCATGCACGAAAATAAAGTCGAAATGGAATAAAGATCTAAATATTAAAAGTGAAACATTAAATCTCCTGGAAGAGAAAGTGGGAGGAAATCTTGAAGACATCGGAGTAGGCAAAGAGTTCATGGACGGAAATCAAATTGCACGTTTAACACTTGAAAGCATCAACAATTGGGACCTCCTCCGGCTAAGAA